>PVJO010021059.1:0-30820 GCA_004026905.1 Hystrix cristata | reverse complement strand
GTTGAGCAGAGGAGATGACTCAAATATTGGGTACTTTGACTGAAACTAGAGAAATATTTCATCTTTTTCATTTTGTTATCTTAAACTGTAGATATAATTTGAATTTATTAAATTCTCTGCTAACGTCCTTTTTCTTTACCAGGGTCCCATCCTGAATCCCATCCCACATGGGTCCACATGTTTCTTCGGATGCCTCCAGTCATTTCACATTTCTAATGTCATGTTTCTTTTCTCATAACCTGGACATTTTTGTAGAATGCCCCTCAATTTTTGTTGTTTTGTAGAATGCCCCTCACTTTGCATTCATTTGATATTGTTCATGATTAGCTTGAGGATTGACCTTTTCATCAGGCATAACATGAGGTGAAATCGTTTATCCCATCAGGAATGTATGATATTACCACATCTTATTACTGAGAATAAATAAATAAATGGTCCTTGACCATTTGGATAAAGTGGCATTATCCAAGTTTTCTTCTGTAAAATTACTATTTTTCTCTTTGCAATTAATAAACATCTTGAGACAACTATATAAATTGTAAATGTCATATTTTCCTCAACCTTCACCTTCCATTTTTAGCATATATCAATATATCTTGTATCCCACAGCTGCTAGTATGTTGTTTGATGATGGTTTTCTCATTATCTGTTTTGTACTGTGCATATGAATTGGAATGCTTCTATAGGGAAACATTATAGTCTCTTATTCATTTACTCAACTATTTATATCATGAATATTTATTTTATTCTAGAGGTTATAACCTAACCCTATCATGATCAATTTTTATTGCTCTACTCTTCCCACTTTGCCATTACGATCTCTTTCAGATGGGCTCCTTTCTCTTTTGACATGCTCTCACCATTTATTGAGTTCTTCTTTACTTAGGGCACTATAAGATGCTCTGAAATCATATTTATTTCCTTGGTCCATCCCTGAAATCAAACATTCATTCAAGAAACTCTGGTATATTTTATTAGAGAATGATTCTGAAAAATTGAGGAGTCAACTATTTGAGGCCCCCAGGGTGACAGTGGTAGGAAATTTCAAACATATGTACATACACACGTTTTCTTCACACACTCAAACACCTAGGTTAATCTATCTGTCATCTATCTGTATGTGTTTTTAGAAAAATGTTTTATGTTGACACTTCTGATTATGATCATATTTCATGGAGTTTATTCATTGGGTAACCCATCCCCAATGAGAAACTCTTACATTCTCCAAAGGGAAAAAAGAGAAAAACATATTTACTACTAATAAGGAGAAAAACAAATAAAAAGGAATAAACTAGAGTCTTGCCAGAGTCCACATTACCTTTTCAACAGCAGTGCCATGGGGATCAGCACAATCCACATTTGGAGAAACCAAACATTTCCACCTGTGAATTGGTAATCACAGGCATACAAAGAGTAGGAAAGTTCACACTCAATATATTTTTCCTAAGAATGTTACTTGGTAAAGAACTTTAATCCAAAAAGTAGAAGAATAATGGAAATAAGGAGTTCAAGAAACAATAGAATATATATAAAACTGTAAGAAAAATAAAGTTCAGTTCATGATAGTTTGTGATAGGCCTGAGAGAAACCATGCTAATTAAAAGAAATTGAGTTCTTCCAAATAAAATTCTACAAGAAGAATAGACTAGATTCAAATAATCAGATAATAAGCTAAATATGTTAGACACAATTAAGTATATTTATGTTTTCTAAACAAGAAATCAAAGTAAATGAAAATCTTGATTTTTTAACTGTAGGCAAATTTGTGAGCCAAGTGTAAAGCAATATGAACTGCATCATCTTGAGTCACTGACAGAACATAAAATAATTCAGTTTTGCACTAGGATCATTTTGTTTTCAGTGGCACAAGTGTTGTTAGAAGAATCTATAGACCTGTCGAAAGAGGAATGGATGAAGAAAGGGCGGTATGTATATGCTTTGAAATATCACTCAGCCATAAAAGAAAAGCAAAATCATTTCGTTTTCAGGAAAATGGGTGGAACTTGAAACCATGTTGGGTGAAATCAACCAGACTCAAAAGGTTAAATATTTTATGTTTTCTCTTATATGAGAAACCTAGAAAACACCTAAAAATAAATAAATAAAACAAAGGAGAGCAGTCAGGTTATCCGATGATAGACTTCAGAAGATGGGGAAGGAAAAATCCTGGAGGCCGTGGAAAGGGAGAGGGAACAAGGATGCTGAAGTTGATTAAGATATGTTATCTGCAGGTACCAACTTCCCAAAATAAACCCCGGTCATCATCATGTAATATTTAGATGCATTAATAAATTTTTTAAAAGAATATGTAGAGAAAGAAATGGATTCTAATCACTCAATTTTCCTATGTACTAATATCTCATTTCTTGTAAATTAAACTTTGGTTTTGCTTATACTTATTTAGAATTGACTCGAAATCCAAAAAAGCAATTTTAAATAAGATTTAAGAGCAAAATATATGAATTAGGTAATTTGAAAATGTGGTAAAACACGTGAGGCTTAGGAAAGATGGGTGGTGGAAAATGGGGCTGAACAAAGCTAAATAAAACTCACAGAAGCTGGAAAGTTTAGGAATCAAAGAAGCGTGACACAATGCTGAAAGTTATAGGAATGAGAACCTTCTTGAAGCTAACCACTGGATAAATTTTTTAAATTACATGTGCATAAAGAACAGACATGTGAAAATGGTAAGAAAAATGTGAACAAAATATTTTCATTTTCATGGGTAATAAATAATATCTAAATAATCAATAAATAGTTTTACATGATTAATGATTATATTTGGAGAAGTAGTCAGCCAGAGAATAGAAATAAAAATGGTTTCCCCTGGAAAGAGGGACTGCAAAGCTTGAGGAATAGTCTGTAGCTGCTAGCTTTTCACTGTAGCTCGCTGTCCTTTTATTACCATGTGCTTATATAACTCTGTTGTCTTATAACATATTTTTACCACCAAGGGAAGTCTGATTCTCAGCTACCTGTGTACAATCATCCTGCCTCATTTAGCTGGCTTTCTGTCCAGCAGTCAGGTTGGGTTATGTCAAATAGAACCAGAGGACTCTGAGCTACTTGGTCACGGTGCATATCGTAACCTCGAAGCCAGAAGTCAGTTCAGAGAAAATAGGTAAAAGACCAGAAACCAGAAGTTTAGAAATCTATATACAGAGGAAGAGACCGGAAACCCAAAAGCAGATATTCACAAATATGGCTGTGGGAGAAAAACTGACAGGCCGTCTGAACCTGGGTTCAAAACTTTTGTAAAATTTTGGCCCTCGGTGGATAATGGTAACTAGAACAAAACAAATCTTGCACCCAGTAAGCACACACACACACACACACCCCCCACAATTTACAAAAATATTAGCAGGTGCATTTCATTTTCCTGATACTTTTCCTGCTGATATTAAAGCAAAAGAACTATTATTCTTAATGTGACGACAGCAGCTTTGTTGATTAAGCCTGCTAAAATTGACATAAATTTGAATTATTTTTCCAGGCTGGGCAAGCATCTTGGAGGTGTTATTATAATGAGGATGGTAGCCATGAAACTACTTTATGCCATTTCTTTCATATGAAAATTAACATGTGCTTTTCACATAGTCATCTCATAATTAATGCTGTATGTCTTCTTTATTGAAAAGACAGTTTGGGATGATGTACCAGGAGAACATTCTTTCAAGCTTGTTCTAAATTACATTACTACTTATTGAAAATATCATTTCCTGCAAACACCGTCAGAACATTACCATTTCTCTTTATAATCAGATTTTATTTCCACAGAAAATATTTAGTCATTTTTACATGGAAAGTATCTACCAGCATAAATAATTTTATGCATCATTCTCCCCTTCCTTTTTCCTCTTTCTTCATTTTGTGAATGTCTGCATTTTCTTTAGTAACTTTAGACCCCTCATTAATGTTTTAGACAATGTTCTTACTGTGTTTATTTCCAAAATAATGATGTTTAAGATGCTTCCATAATATTTTTACTAATACATCCTGGTTACTTTTACTAGGTGTATTTTGGACATTATCTTCTTTTAAATACACCTTAATTAGAGTGTAATGTATAGAAATAAAATGTACTCCTTTTGCTTTTTTTTCTGGGTGTGGAAAATAGGATTTTATTTCTTAAAAGTTTCATTTTGAAATAATTTTACACCCACAAAAGTTGCAAAACGACATAGTTCATCTATGCCCGTCACCTAGAATCACCCATTGGTGAAATCTTAAACAATAGCCAGGATATTCAGTGACACAATAGAGTTAACTAGACTACAGACTTTATCTGGCTTTCATAAGCTGACTTTTTGTTGCAGTCTTAAATGTACAATTAATGAGTTTGAATATACAAATGTAGCTCATTAAAATTAATATATAAAGCTTTTTTACTACCTAGAAGTTTTTCAAGTGTCCCTCAGCAACCAGTCTCCCCAAACCAACCATGGGAAATTAATGATTTACCCTCTGATACCAAAGATTATTTTGCCATTCTATCATTTTGTACAAATGGATCTATACAATGCAGAAGTATTTGCATCTGACCAATTTCCAACAATGCAACATTTCTACATCCATCTATGCTATTGTCTAGGTAAGTAACTTGATTATTTTCATTCTTTGCCGGTATCCCATACGATAAAGTTATGAAAAATTTTTTTTATCTATTCATCTGGTAATAGAATTTGTGTTAGTTTAGATGCCTAGCTTTTTTTTTAATAAAGCTGCTATGAGAATTTGTGTACAAACTTTTCTAATGGACAGATGTACTCATCTTGTTTGGGTAAATAATTAAAAACAAAGTTGCTAAGTAATGTATAGCATGTGTTTTCATTTCAAAGAAATTGTTAAATAGTATTAAAAATAGCACTATCATTTTTATCCTCACTTACAATGTCTAAGTGTTTCAAGTTGTTCTACTTTGATGTCAACATTTATCATCTTTATTTTTAGCTATTTTATTGGATCAGATTTGTACCTACTAGTGATTTTTAATTCAACTTTTCCAAATAAGTAATGACGCTGAGCATCTTTCTATGCTTCTTTGGGATTCATATATCTTCTTTAGTGACGTGTGTGTTCAAGTATTTTATGCATTTGCCTATTGCACTGATTCACTCTTCTAGTGGTTGATTTTTTGGGGTTAACTTTAGGATATAAATCTTTCTTAGATAGGAATATTGTGACTATTTTTCCCAGTGTGTGGATTTCTTTTTGTCTTACCCTATCCTGCTGATATGACAAAATTCTATAAACTTATACAAAGCAACATTCTTTCAAGCTTGTTCTAAATTACATTACTACTTATTGAAAATATTCTAATCACTCAATACAAAGCAACATTTATTTCTCCCTTTTCTGGAGACTGGGAAATCCAATATCAAGGTCCTGTCAGATTCAGTTTGGTGAAAGCCTGCTTGCCTGCTCATAGCACCTAAAAGGAAGGAAGATGCTCACTGTCTGGAATCTCTTTTACCTGGACATTAATCCCAATCAGTCTGCCCTCAGGGCCTGATCATCCACCACAAGACACCTTAATATCATCATATTAAGTGTTAGGGCTCATGATGCTTTTCAATTTCATAATGATCACCTTAGATAAGCAAAAGCATTTTAGTTTCTTGAACTTGAATTTATCAGTGGTTTTTCTTTTATTGTAATATTTTCGAGTTTCTAAGAAATTATTGCCCAGCTGTCTTTTCATCCACAACTTTCAGAATCCTATCTTTTATCTTTAGGTCAATAGTCCACATTAAATTAATTTTGTTAGATAAGAGTGTGAGTTCACTTCTTTCCATGTGCATAACTATTTGTTCTTGTTCATTGTTCAAATATGAAATTGGTGAAAATACTATCTTTTCCTTACAGAATTAGTTTTACACTATGTCAACAATCAATTGTCCATGTATGTGAGAAACTACTTGTGAGCTCATTGATGTTTTTTATTAAGCTATATGGTTATTCTTATGCCAATATCAAATTACTTCAATTACTGTAGCTTTATAATAAGTTTTGAAGTTATGACATTGTAAGTCTTCTGACTTTGTTCTTATTTTGCAAAACTATTTCATATTCATATCTTGACATACATTTTAGAGCCACCTTGTCAATTTCTATCAAAATCTTACTATAATTTCATTAAATCTACAGATGAGTTGGCAGAAATTAACACTTTGATAATGCTGGATCTCTCAATATGTGCACCAGGCATAGCAGATCATTCATGTAGGTCTTTTCATTTTCTTCACCATTATTTTGTGCGTTTCAGTGTACAGGGCTAGTACCTATTCTATTAGAAGTGCTTCACTCTATTTCTAAGTACTACGTGCATTTTGATATCATCAGTTTTTAAATTAACTCCCACAATACTTTCTATACCACATACTCAGAAATAATCAAGTTTACAGGGAACATGAATATATAGCTTATGCAAATATCCATTAGATCTTTTATTCTGCTTTCTAACCTCACAGTTCAGATCACTCGGTTATCCCTTCGCCATTTCCAGGGCTAAGGAATATCCTTCTTTATCAAATAGGCTATCACAGTTTTGACAAGTGGCTCTAAATACTAAAAGAAGTATCTTTGTGAAAGTGAAAACAGTAGCCTTACATTTTTTACCTACCTCTTATGACACAGAGGTCTTGAGAAACAAGCCTAATTATTCTTTAAACACAAATACTTGAAATATGTTTATTTTCTGAGTTTGTCAGTTTTCTAACTGGTCTTTTTTCTAAGCTAAATATCCCTAGCTACTCCCCTAATTGCTGATGTGGTGTGATTGGAGATTTCAGTGACCTAGATGGTTCTTCTTCATGTAGGCTCCAGCAAGTGAGAGCATCTCCCTTTAAGGGTGATGTCAAGCACTGAATATCATGTCGTGCCTTAGGTTTTAGTAATAACTACAATAAGAAAATTATCTCAGTTATGTCCCCAAATCTAACATTTTATATGCTTACAGTTTGATCCTAAATGTTCTTTGAATTGCATGTAAAATAGTTGGATAAATCAGTTCTATGTACAAGCTTTCCTGAAACATTTGATCAGTATTAATTTCTGTTCATTTCTCGAAGTTCTCACAGTTTTATGTTGCCCTAAATTAGCTTGTCAAAACAATTACTACTACAATAAAGAGCTGTTTACTGAACATCTTTACTTTTTGAGACTGGTCTAATGCTACCTACATGGAATACATTTTTCTGTATTTAGACGAGATATGTACTACTTTAGGTAGACATGACATATCTCTACAGCTATAATTGCATTCAGGTTTAGGTAATCAAGAGAAAATGTCAATAGTTAACATAAATGAACATGAACACTTTACCCCTTATTTAAACCAGGTAAAATATGAAATTTACACGAAGACAAAAATAAATCTATGTTGTTAATTAACCCTTTATCCAACTGAAAAGTTCAGTTATTAGTTGTATATTTTTAAAGAGTAATGAGCAGATAGTTAAAAAGATAAGAGGCTATAAGAAAAAAGCAAATATTTTGAAGTTAGCAGTGTTGCTTGAAATTCAGGTTTCAAATTAATTTCCAATTTGCAAAAATATAAAAATTAGATAATTAAACTTATATTTAAATAGCTATTAATTTACAAAATGATTCTCCATCGTAGTTTGGCTTGTGAAATAAACTCTTGAACATAAATTGCTATCATCAGTGTTTCTGCTAATCAGATAGTCATCTCAGATGAAAACATACCAAATTCGCCAAAATGTTCCCTGCTTCCATGTGTGATGATGACCTTGAGGAAAGAATGTCTATTTCTTCAAACATACTGTGTCACAAGTTAAAGTACACTTTGCTGTATTTCAATATTCTGTGTATATTGAAAACATGCAGAAGACCAAATTAAGAACAGTCCTTTAGAATTACTCCAGAAAGAATAGCCATCATCAACAAATCGAATAATAAGAAATGCTGATGAGGCTACGGAGAAAAAAACCCTTCTACATTGTTGGTGGAAATGTAAACTATTTCAACCTCTAGAGAGTCCTCAAAAACCTGAAACTAGAAATTCCATTTGACCCCACTATTCCCCTTCTAGATCTCTTCCCAAAAGAGTTAAAAACTCATATTTCAGTGATACATGCACACCTATGTTTATAACACCACAATTCATAATAGCTAAATCTTGGAAGCAGTCTATATGTCCATCAACAAATGGATAAAGAAAATGTATTTACATACAATGCAGTACTACTCTGCCACAAATAAGGCAAATTTGAGTCATATGTAGGAAAATGGGTGCACCTGAGATAATAATTTAAGTGAGATGAATCAGACACACAAGTTTAAATGTCGCATGATTTTTCTTTTATGAGAAACCTAGTTTATAAATAATTTTAAAAATGCAGGTGGTGGTGTGGGCTAATGAGGGATGAACCATGAGATTGTGGAAAATATGCTCGGCAGTGCAGAACAGCAGTTTGCTGGTCTAGAGCTGAACTCTTCTGATAATCAGAACAGGGGACAAAATACACCAACCACAGGATGGTTCCTATCTCCTCATTTAAGGAACAGGAAACCATCCAAAGGACTCTAGGATAAAGAAAGCTTGGGATGGAGGATGGAGGTGTAGTAAACATAAGGGTGCTTACGGCAGTTTGTGGAGTCTCACGATTCAGCAGGAAAGGCCAATTAATTCAGTGATCGTGTAAGTAGATCAAGGACGAGATTTGACGATCATGGACAGAGTGATGATGATGGTGTTTGCTAGCAGTCGTGACAGAATTGGGTTTGGCAAGTTTGAATGTAGTGAACATACTTGTTGGTGTGATAAACCAGATGAAGATGATTGGGCAAAACCACTTCCACAAAGTGAACGTTTAAAACAGGAAATACTGGAATTAACCTTGAGAAATACGATGATACACCAGTAGAGGCAACAGGCAATAACTACCCTGCACATATTGAAACTTTTATCAACGTTGAGATGGAAGAAATTGTCATGGGGAACATTATGTTTACTTGTTACGCTGGTCCTTCTCCCGTGCAAAAACAGGCAGTTCCTATTATTGAAGAAAAAAAGAGACTTAATGGCTTGTGCTCAAACAGAATCTGGAAAAACAGCGACATTCTTCTACCAATCTTGACTCATACATACAGGTGGTCCAAGAGAGGCTTTAAAGGCTATAGAGGAAAATGGAATGGGGGGGTACCCCAAACAATACCCAATCTCCTTGGTGTTAGTCCCGACAAGAGAATCAGGAGTGCAAATTTATGAGAAAGCCAGAAAATTCTCATGCCAGTCTAGAGCTCATCCTTGTGGTGCTGATATTGGTCGACAGATTTGAGACTTAGAATGTGAATGCCACTTACTAGTCGTCACCCTAGGACTGGCGATATGATGGATATGATGGGAAGAAATAAAATTGAACTTGATTTCTGAAAATAACTTAATATTGAATGAACCTGAAGGATGCTGGATATGGGGTTTGAACTCAGATACAGCCTCCATTTAAAGATAGTATGCCACCAAAGTGTTCATCCCACCATGATGTTTAGTGCTATTTTTCCTAAGGATATACAGATACTTGCTTGTGACTTCTTGGATGAATACATCTTTATGGCTATAGGCAGACTAGCTTCTACTTCTGAGAACATCACACAGAAAGTAGATTGGGTGGAAGAACTAGATAAAGGGTCATTTCTGCTTGATTTCTTATGTGCCACACAAAAGGATGCACTGACTTCAGTGTTTGTGGAGACCAAAAAGGGTGTAGATTCTCCAGAGGATTTCTTATACCACCCAGGATGTGTTTGCACCAGGATTCGTGGAGACTGATCACAGAGATTGACAAGAAACTCCTCACATGTTCCATTCCAGGAAAATCCCAATTCTAGTGGCCAGAGCTGTGGCACCAAGAGGTCCAGAAATTTCAAATGTGAAACACGTTATCAACTTTGATTTGCCAAGTGACGTAGAAGAATATGTACCTCACATCGGCCATACAGGATGTGTAGCAAAACTTGGCCTGCCACCTCATTCTTTAATGAAAGAAATGCAAACACAACGGATTTCTTGGGATATTTTTGTTGAAGCTAAACAAGAGGTGCCATCTTGCTTGTAAACATGGCTCATGAATGCCATTACAAGGATAGCAGTCATGGATGGTCTAAGAGCAGGTTCAGTGGAGGATTTGGTGCCAGAGACTATCAACGAAGTAGTGGTTCCAGCAGTTCTTGCTTTAGTAGCAATCGTGCAAGCAGCAGCCACACTGGTTGAGGTAGTCACAGCAAAAACAGGATTTGGTGAAGGTAGCAATGGAGAGTTCTACAATACCGATGCATACGGCGGAAACTATAAGTCCCAGAGGGTTCAATGGTGGGGCAAGTGAATCTCCTTTACTGCAGTCATTATCCTTTCATACAGGCTCATACAGAAATTGCATGTAACTTAGCCAGACTATATTGTGTAGCTTCAAGAACTTGCAGTGTATTACCCGCTGTGATGCTCCTGAAAATTCCAAAAGAACCCAAAGTCACAGGAAGACGCGAACAGAACAACTGAGAAGGTGAAGACTTGGTTGCTGCAGTATGAATTAACTCCGCTCCTTCTTAGTCCCACCCCAAACTGCATTTGTAATTTTGTGACTGAGGGTCATTTATTTGTTAATGTATTGTGACTTTATTTTTTTTTTACTTTAACTTTAGACAATTTATTATTTTGATGTCCTGTTTGGCTCAGTAATGCTCAAGATATCAATTGTTTGAACAAAACAAATTTACTGAACTTGGCCTACAAGTAAACCTTGGCACACAGGTGTGATTCAATTTAACGGGGATAATCAGCTCATCAGTAAATATAAGGAAAAAACTAGTACAGTAGCCTGTGTTAGGACTTTTTGGTACTTGCAGACCCTGGTGGGAAGGGAGATATCTTAAAACAAAATTATTTTCTAGTATGGCAAAGTCCTAAATTAAACTTCTGACTTGCTCATTCTACCCTGCACAGGCACTTAGAACCTTAAACTGTAAGAAGCCATTCCAGTCACGATGAAGGGTGATGTGTGAACACACCTGTAACATGTTTTGAAAGTACTTTTTAAAATTAATGCAAGTAAATACAATAATTCTTTGTTTAACGTATAGGCTGTTTACTAATTTTAAATTAGGCATCTGTGGGCATACTATTACAGGAAAAGTTTAAAGACCTGATAGTGTTTGGGAGAATATACTTAATTAGATTCTTTAATGCCTGCAATAAATAAAATTGAAATGCCAGAATGGCTGTCCATGGTAATCACCAGTCCTTGTTATGGGTGTTGTAGGATTCTGGTCTTTACTGGATGAGTGTTGCTTTTTGGTCAAGAAACTATAAACTAAAAGGATTATGCAGGAGGCTTTGATTTAATGTAAGTTCACATTCCTGCTAAGCTGGCTGAGATGTTAAGATGATGTACAATTGTAGATTTTGTAAATTTTAAGAATAAGTAATTGAAATATCACTTTATTGAAATATCACTTGAAAATTTAGTACAAGTTGGAGAGATGCACTAAAATGCACAAAGTGTCAGTTCTTAACAGTGCAGTTTTAGTGTATTTTAGTTGCATAGGTTTACATTTTATTCATAGTTTTTTTGTGCTAAATTTGCCCAAAGATGACTATCCACTACTAAAAACAAAATGCCTCTCCTCTAGGGATGTCGTGGCCAGAATGAATTGATCTTTAAAAATAAATTTTTAGAGTGGTATAAGTTGGCAAAATATTTCTTAAAGTGCAACAGGTTTTCAAGCATATGGTGCTTTGTTTTAAAACTTTATTAAAGTAGATGCACTTGACAGTATTGAGGTCATTTGTTAATGGTGCTATTTTAATTAGTGTAGGTTTAGACTATTGTATATTTTGCCCATAATTTTTTTTTCACACAGTACTTATTTTACTGCACATTCAGATGATTTTATGTGTGTGTGTGTGTGTGTGTGTGTGTGTCCATAAACTTTCGATCTTCTTTTGTCTCTTGGGGATTGTTGAACAGAGTTTGTCAAGAGCTAGTTTCTAAAATTTGGAGACCACGGACGATAAGAAGAAAACTGTTTGCACATGACAGACTTTAGATACTGTTTGCTACTAGTTTGTGTAATATTTATTGAAATTTTTGACAAGTAGCTACTTTTGTAAGCCTAAAAGTGATTCTTTGAAAGCTTATAGACACTTGCCCAAAAGACAGTGAAAAAATGCTGGCACTTGAATGCTGAATGTTACCACAAATGAAAGAATATATTTCAGGGTAGTGTGAGCGTTTAACGCTAAGTCCTATTACAGTCAAATTACCAGCATTCGCATTGGGGATAGAATTTTCTGTTTAAAAAAAGGACAAAATTGACAACTCGAAATTAATACATGCCAAAGTTTTGATATGCTTGTCTTTTAAGATATTAATGAAACCTCTAAGATGTTATGAAACATACACATTCTCAAAGTTTGTGTGAGTCTTGTTTAGATAGATATTTGGTTTGGATTTCAGCGATTGTCTCATGTATTTGCAATCTTCAAACATGTGGTTATCTTTGTATATTGCTATAATCAGTGACTTTTACATTCGGTGTTATTTCCAGCCAGCAATATTTTCAGTAAATAATAGGTTCAACTTGCCAAATGTAAACATCGACCTCAAGTAACTTTAATTGCTTATTGTATTACTTTTAACTATCACAATTTGGAGATTTGTACTAAACGTACAAGGTGCACATGTGCTGTTTTTATTCAGATTTTACTAAAATAAAAAGTTGAAGCCTTAAAAAATATAAATAAACACCAAAATAAAAGATATATAATAGGAAGTAGAGATACAGATCTTTCTCAAGTTGGAGGGAGATCAAGAGATGGGGGGAAGATGATGAAAAAAAAGGAATTAAAATGTGTGATGACCTGGAACAACCTGGTGAGAAAAAAGTCCTCATTTTTCTGGCTATAGTACTGGCATTAGAATTCCTGTCTGTTGCTGATTCATTGTTCTTGTGGGCTAATGTCTCCGGTGTCCTTGCCCTCTTTCAGGCTATCGAAAGACGATGGCCCTTCAAAAGCTGGAACCTACTGTTTTATGTCTCCTCTAGATCTGTCAGGACGAGCTTTTCAGTCCCCAGCTAGACAGGCTCAATGTCTCTCCTCAGCCTGCAGCAGTTACTGAAGATGGACCACTGGCCTTCGGCAACCCCTTAAGAATAAGGAACCAAAGTCTCTGGGTGGAAGAGGGGGAAGGTAGGATAGAAGAAAGAAAGTTAGGTAGAAAGGAGACAAAGAAATCAAAATTTTTAAAATTGTACTTAAAAAAACCTGCAGCTTTAGAACACGTGCCTGGTTTATTTACCGTTTTCCTTCTACCAAAAAAACAAACCTGGACAATTCTCTTTCAACTTCAAAGGTGTCTGATCATCCCCTTTTACTTACGAATGGTCCTCTTTCACCCAGGAATGGACCATTTCTTGGCTATTTCCCATAGGAACAGCTCACCAAGGGTGGGCCAGCCTCTTCCACCCTCTGAGACTAAGACTGAGGCTGAAACTGAGACTCAGACTGTAGATTATAAAATTCCACAGATTTCCACCTCTCAAAATATACAAAAGATCCCCATTTCCCAACTCTATCGCATCTCGTTTCTTTGAGCACCTGCACCTGTACCTGCTCTTGAACGCAACCTCTAATAAATATTTCTCATGCCTCTAGGAAAAAAAAAAAACTATGTGTTATGTACTTGTACCAACTCCACACAAGAAATGTACACATTATGTACTATAAATCTGTCCTAATAAAATAAATAAATACTTAAATACATGAATAAAATGCTTCATGAACCACATCATCCTGAAACTTGAGCTGACTGTAAAATATCACGCGACCATAAGATGCCAAGTCTGAGTTCTAGGATATAGAAAGTAAATCTGATACCTACAAAGACCAGTATTTAGACTAATGAGTGATACAAATAAGTACAAAAGGAAGACCTACTACTCGAATTAGTTTCAGCTAATAGGTGGAAGTGGAGTGGTTACTGAAAGGAAAGTCTTCCTTGGTACTCAGAGTGGAGCCATTGCTACAAGTCTGGAAGACCTTGGCGGTGTGAGTGGTACAGTCAGACTTCTGGATGCACTTCTGAGAGCTGGGAGCCCGGAGGCTCTGATTTAACTGACAGTCACTGGGTCTGCCCTGAGCAATGAACATGATGATGGAAAAAAAACAAACTAAAACAAACAAAGTTACTCTGTTTTGCAAAAGGTGATAACATAATCGATCCTGGAAGCTTGATAAATGGTTTCTGTATATTATCTTCAAGTGTTTAAAATTAGAGAGAAAAGTATTTTTAACTTTATAAATGAGAAAACTTGTGCATAGAGATGTTAAGTTTTACAAATTTCATAGTCACAAAGTTTACATTTGGGGTTTCAACTGATTGAATTCTACTTATTTTTAAGACCTGATATTTTAAACACTTTTATTTATTTTTAATGAACGGATGAAAATTGTATAAAACAATCTCCAGTTCATGTTTTCAGAAATGACAAGAGTCCTTCCTTCTGAGGGCTGTCTAGTATTCCATTACGTATACATACTCTTTTATCTCCTCATCTGTTGATAGATACTTGGGTTAATTACATATCTTGACTACTATGAATAATGTTGCAATGAATATGGTATTGTAGATATCTTTTATACACACTGATTTACTTTCTTGGGATAGAAAACTAGAAGGGAATTGTTGTAGTTATGTGGTAGCTCTACTGAAATTTTTTTGAGAAATCTTTATAATGTTTTCCATAATTGCTCTTCTAATTTACAATCCCACCAACAGTATGCAAGTGTTCTCTTTTCTCTATGTCCTCTCCAAAATTCCTTTTTCTTCATATTTTTAAATAGCCATTCTTTTCTTTTAAATTTTACTTTTAGTGGTACATTTTAGATACACATAATGATAACATTCATCATAGGGAATTTGTACCTGTATATGATATGTTTTGCTGTTTCTTTTTTTCCCATTCCTCTCCCCTCTCTCCAGCCCCTCCTCCCCTCCTCATTTACAAAAACTTTGCTTCCATTTTTTTCCTTCTATTTTTTTCTTGTCCCTCCATTCCTTTCCACCTCCTTCCTCCCTTGTTCCCCTTCCCATTTGAACAATTTCTTTTCTTTACAGATGTAATACATTTTAGTCCTTATTTACATTTCAGTTTCTCACACCAGAGAAACAATGCAGTATTTAAATATGTGTGTCTGATTTTTTTCACTTAAAGAGTATGGTCTCAAAATGCATCCATTTACCTAGAAATGTCTCAAGCTTATCATTCTTTACGGCACATTAGTACTCCATTGTATTAAAAAAAAAAAAGATCTTCTTTATCCATTCATCAGTTGACATGCATTTGAACTGTTTCCAAGATTTAGCTATTACAAACTGTGCTTCTAAAAACATGGGTGTGCATATATCACTGTGGTGTGATCCTTTTAATTCTTTTGGAAAGATACCAAGAAGGGGGATAGTTGGGTCAAATGGAACCTCTAGTTGTAGTTTTTTAGGAAACTCCACACAGATTTCCATAGTGGTTGCACCCATCTACATTCCACCAACAGTAGAGAAGGGTTCTCTTTGTTCTTGTATAGGAAGAACCAATAGAGTAAAAATGGCCATACTCCCAAAATTGTTATACAGATTTAATGCAATCTCAATCAAAATACCAATAGCATACCTCACAGAATTAGAGAAAACAATCCTAAAATTCATTTAGAACCAGAAGAAACCTAGAATAGCAAAATAAATTCTGGGCAACAAAGGCAAAGCAGGGGCTATCAGAATCCCTGACCTGAAATTATATTACAAAGGTACTATGATAAAAACAGTATGGTAGTGGCAAAAGAAAAAAAGACTCAAGAATCAATGTAACAGATTAGAAAATGCGGAAACAGGCCAAAAACCCTCAGCAACCTTACCTTTGACAAAGGGACCAAACACCCTCACTGGAAGAAAGATAGCCTTTTTAATAAATGATGCTGGAAAAACTGGATTTTCACATGCCGAAGATTAAAACTAGACCCATATCTTTCACCATGCAATAAACTAAAATCAAAATGGATCAAAGGTCTAAACAGAAACACTAAATCTGCTGTAAGACAGAATAGGTAGAACTCTTGAAGACATAGATGTAGGCAAAGACTTTACACACACTTAAATAACCATTCTAACAAGACTGAAATGATCATCTCATTGTGAGTTTAATTTCCATGTATCTGATGATTAGTAGTTCTGAGTATTTTTATACACTTATTACTTCTATTTAGCCTTTTGTATTTGTTTTCTTTTTAAGAGAAATATTGATCCAGATCCTTTGCCTGTGATTTGGATTTTTTTTACTATTTAATTGTTCTGAGTTCGGTATATAATGTAAATGTTAATGCCTTGTTGGACAATCTGCAAATATTATTTTTCCATTCTGTGATGTGTCTCTTAATTCTGTTACTTCTTTCTGTACAGAAAGAAGCCTATTAGTTTGATACAATCTTATTTTTCCATATTTATTTTGTTTTTCATTGTCTTTCTCTGCTTTTGTTGATTTATCTTTCATATCCAGAAAACTCATTGCACAGAACAATCTTATGGAGCTTGTTTTGTTGTGGTTTTTTTGTTGCTTTTTGGGGGTTTTTTGTAGTTTTACATTTTTCTATTATCAGGTTTATTATTTAATACTTTAGTATTTGATATTTGAGTGTTTTTTAGTATACAGTGTGAGATGAAGGTCTGACTCTTTTTTGCATGCTATCTTAATCTCATTTATTGGAAAGATTGTAAGACCACATCTTTTCCAGTAACAGGATGCTACTTTGTACTAAAATATAAAGATAGAAGTAAATATAACCATTGTATTACCCAGGGCTTTCCAAAGAAACTGTATCAGTAGAATACATCTAGAGATATAAAATAAAAAAGAAGAAGAAGAGAAGGAGATTTACTGATTATAGGTTTTGGGTCATGTGGTTATGAAAGCCAAGGTTCATGGTTTTCATCTGCAATCTAAAGAACTAAGGAAATTAGACATGTAATTTGCTCTGATCTGAAGGTCTCAGGTCTGGAAGGGTATAATGTAACTCATAGTCAGAGGCCAAAGAGAACAGGGAACACACAGAGTCTTGTGACCCAAGGACCAGGAGATCTGGTATTCCAGGTCAAGAAAACATGCATCTCTCAGTTCAGGAAAATAAGAATTTACCATTTCCCCAACCCACATTGATGAGGGTGAGTCTTCCTTACTAAGTTTACGGATTCAGCTGCTAGTCTATTCTGGAAGTAGTCCCACAAAGGCACCTGCAGTAATGCTTTACCAGTTACCTGGTAATCCCTCAGGCTAGATGAGTTGGCATATAAAATTTGCCTTCAAACACACTAAAAAATGGTTGCGCATTTTCATAAAATTACTAAATTTCTTAGACATTATTGATTTGTTTGACAAAAGATCACTAGCACCACTTTGTTGAGAAATGTCTTTATTTTGAATGTCACTGTTCTTCTGAAATATGAGACATTTTTACTGCTTTGAGATGAATCACTGCAATATTGTTTAAATTATGCCAATTTCAAAGTGTTGATTTTTCCATACTACAACTTGCAAACAGATTTTTAGGAATTTTTCTCCAAGGAAGTATTTAGAAGTTGCCATCGTTAAGAAATATTGAACTAATTACTAAAAATTAGAATAAGGACTAATTTGAAAAATTAAATTAAAATAACAGTGATTTTTTGCTTTAAATCTACAGAAGTTACAAGCACATAGACAAAAATATGTACTGTGGAAAAAAAGACAGAATGTTAAAACACAATGTAAGCATAGGTAATCGTAAACTAAAATTATGTTTAGTATAAAATTTCAATACCTCTCTAAGATAATAACAGGACGAAATATTATAGTAGATGTTATAAACAATACTTGAGATAGTCAAGCTTTAAATTATTATACAAAATAGGTTAGTTCATCTCTTAGATCAAATGAAAAAATAACTACTTTAGGCTCACACACCTTGTCAATGTATTCATAAATTATAATGTCTATTTGTACCTTTGATGAATTTGTTATTTCACAGCTAGAGGAGATTCATTTGTTAGGCTGTGGTAGGTAGATACACTAATAATTATAAAGGAAGAAATAATAATTTGGGGGAAATTGTTCATAGAATTCAACATTGGCTGGCAAAATGTGCACAGCTTTGAGTATTAATTCTCTTAATGGAGTATAAAAAGTAGTTAATAATATCAGCATTGTAGGATGCTGAGGCAGAAGGATCACAAATTTGAGCCCAGCTTGGGCAATTTAGTGACTCAGTAAGATCCCTTCTAAAAATAAAAAATAATGATAATAAAATAAATAGGGCCAAGGGTGTACCCTGGGTTCAATCCCCATTACCACAAAAAATAACTTACTTCTGAGCCATCTTATTCTAGAACTAAGCAATAAGGTTCACACTTCTACATGTGCCATTCTTTTCTGTTACCACAACTTAACATGGAACTTCCTGGCCTTCCGTTTCTGGCTCTTGAGTAACCTCAGACACAACTCAGCCCTCAGATAAATGCTTGGAAATGTCAGATTACCTAAACTGTGTTAATCAAGAAACAATTTCTTAAAAACTAAGAAATAATTCATTTATTTTGCTGTAGTAACATTATCTTAGTAGTATTAAGATTTTGAACATTTCTTACTCATCACGCCCATGGTTATGGAGTGTGTAAAATAGGTTGGATACTAGGAATGTTGCTAGTGAGACAACAGCAAAATAAATGTGGATGCTTCTCTGAAAAAGCCCGTTTATGAGGGGAATACAGAGGTGGCTGATTTACAGAAATACAGGAAGGTAAAAACCAGCACTAACAATACAATTACTATTTTTGTTTTTCAAGCATTCCTGTTAAAAACATGGACTATTTTTCTTAAATGTTTTGTGGAGAGAAAATCTTCAAATCATGGATGGAAATGGCTGCCAGCAATAGTTATGTTAATCTATTAAAGAGGAGTAGATTATAAATTGAAAGAAGAAAAGAATGCAGTTGAAAGAGGACTTGATGATAGTAGAGGAGATTGGAATTTAAGAGACAATAGCAAATTTCTAAAGTTGTGTACACAAATGAAGAACTTTAACATACTGGAATACTTAGTATTTTTAGTTTTTTTCTGCTCAGTACTGATTATAATGTAGATCCACCTAGTTTCCTCACACTTTCAGTCACACAGCATTGAATCAGTGATACACCAAAAAATGAAGTAAGAAATAGATAGATAGATAGATAAATAGATAGATAGACAAACAGATAGATAGACAGACAGATAGATTCACACATATAGCTGCATAAATAGGATCTGCATAGTATCCAGCAATGGTGTGCAAGAGGAACAAAGCACACACAAAGGAGGTAAAACAAAATTAAGATTAAAACTGGAGATAGGTATATTGAGAGGAAAACTTGTTTTCTCATTATGTTTTTAAATTAGATAAATTATCCGTTGATACAGTTTGGTGTCAAAAGGGTTAATTATATGTGTCAAGTTTATTGGGCTGTAAGGTGCCCAAACATTTGATTAAACATTATTCAGGGTATGACTATGAGAGTGTTTCTGGATAGAAATAATATTGAATATACAGACTAATGTCTTTGTCAATATGAGGAGACCTCATCTTATTACAAGTCTTGAATAGAATATAAGTCCAAGTAAAAAATAATAATTCTCTTTGTCTGTCTATATCTTAACAGGCACATTAATATTCTCTTACTTTCCTGTGTGGGCATGGACTTGAATTTAAACCAAGTCTTCTGAGCCTCACACCTTCAAATTCAGCCTGGAGCTATCCCAGTCCCCTGGGTCTCCGGCTTGCTGCCAGCAGCTCTTCAGACTTCTCAGCCTCTAAAATCATTCACATGAGCCAATTTTTTATGTCTTAGTTATTTTTTTCATTGATGAGACAAAATATCTGACACTCAAAATTAAAAGGAAAAAACGTTTATCTCAGCTTGATTTGTAGAAGTTTCGGTCCATAGTTGGTTGGCTTCAAAGCAGGGTGGCCTGGCAGAGGGCATCACAGAAGAGAAACAACAGTTCATAGTGGACAGAAGAGAACAAGGCAGCGAAGTAGCAAGCAACAACAAGTGATGACACCAGCCCTCTTCCTGTTCCTTATATTTCATCCAGACTACCCGCCCTTAGGGAGGTAGCACTCACACTCAGGGTGGGGCACACTTAATCTTCCCAGAATTAGGCCAAAACAATCAGTGGACTAATTTAGTAATCACACGCCCTTGATCCCAGCATCACACACTCTAGATCCAGCCACCTCTGAAAAGCCCCACCTATGACTGCATGAAGCTTTGAGGGGACATCTAGACCCAAGCCATAACACTATACATATGTTATCACCTAAGCATTTGATGCCCGTAATTAAAGAAACAGTACATAAAAAAGGCAAAAGTTAACATAAAACACAATACATGAGGAAAGAAAAAGCCAGAAATATAGAGTCCTAGAGGCATTCAGTAACTTGAAGAACCATGATGATCATTTCAGGTATCACTGTGTTCAAAAGGATAGAGACACTCAGAAAGATCTGAAAGCTGCAACACAGAATTTAAGGAAGAGTTGAGTGGTGGTTAAGGAGGACAACACGGTCGGGAGGAGTGATGAAACCGATGTTTAAGAATTGATCAGCTCGGGTCTCTAAAACAGAGAATAGAGGAAGATGAATGAGTTGAGCAACAGTAGGGATGAAAGAAAGCAGAAAAGGGTGAGATAAGACTGCGCATGTTGATTTCTAGATGCTGTCCAAGACTCACTGGCAAAAAGAGAATAGAAGCTTTAAGACGTAAGAAAGCAACAGATAGCAAAATGTGATGATCTCCCAGTATATCGGGAGACAGAAATTGGTAGTGTGGTCCTTCCGGTATAATTGGGAAGTAGTATAATTTTATTAATGGAAGGAGACACTATCAATAATTATCCTGGAAAAATATGTATAAACTCAGACATCTTTGGGCAAACTAGGACTTTTTAATGAAGAGAAAAAAGTGGGTTCAGAGATATACATGTTTCAGATAGGATGACAAAGAGATGAGTTTATTTGATGATTTCTATATGAAATCATCTGTGAACTATATACTTAACCTGTGAGATTGTAAGCTAAGATAAAGCAAGAGGTAGGAAAACTGAAAAGTTAGAGTTTAGAGAGGAGAAAAACATTATATTACTTGGCATATAGAATAAGGAGATACTGGGGATTTAGCAGAGTGGTTAGAGTGCTTGCCTCACAAGCACAAGGCCCTGAGTTCAATCCCCAGCACCAAATAATAATAATAATAATAATAATAATAATAATAATAATAATAATAATAATAATAATAAAATGAGAATCACCTAACTAGGGAAACAAACAATAATTGATGGCTTTGAGAACTCAGTTCAAATATAAAGCACATGTTTATAATGAAAACCAAGATTTGCATGTGTGGTTCTTGTAGCACAGTTCAACATATTGGGGATAGAGCTACTGAACTGCTGGTCTGATTCTCGGAATCAGCTTTCAGAGGTGGATAGACGGTAAGGAAAATGAAACCGAAAACAGAGCACCATCTCTTTGAACAGTGGAATTGATGTATTGTGGTGCTGCAACAAAATTTTAAAACTTATGTTTCATAAAGATTGAGAGCTCAAGGGGTTGGGGATTTAGCTCAGTGGTAGAGAGCTTAGCTAGCAAGCACAAGGCCCTGAGTTCGATCCCCAGCACTGCCCCCTGCAAAAAAGATTGAGAGCTCAAAATTGTCCTTCGAAAAGAGTAAAGATGAGGCAACAAAAATACTGGTCAGCAGCTTATTTTGTTCTATTGATGAACTGTGAGTCTTTGAACAGATTAGTTATAATATTATACTTAGTTAACAATTCAAACTTTTCATTCAGAAAATTTCTAAACATTTATCCAGCCGGCCACTCTATATCCACAGTTCTTGCCAGTGAATTCAACCAACCAAGAATCCAAAATATTCAGGAAAAACTTTTCATCTATACTGAACATGTTCAGGCTTTTTTCCTTATCATTACACCCCAAATAATACAATATAACAAATACATTGTATTAGGCATTATAATTAATTTATAAATAATTTAAAGTATACAGGATGATGTGTGTAGATTACATGCAAATGTTACACTATTTTATGTGCAGGACTTGATTATAGATGAATTCTAACATCCATGGGGACCCCTGAACAAAAGCCCCATGAGTACTGAAGGTTAATCGGAATTAAATATCTATGTAAACTGGATAGGCTGGCACATGTCTGCAATTGCAGAAATCTGGGAGAGTGACGCAGAAGGATTGCAAATTTGATTTGCAACCTGAACAAATAAGCAATTTAGCAAGATAACCCATCTCAAAAAATTTAAGGATCTGGATGTAGCTGAGTGTGAAGGTCTTGTGTTCAATGCTCGGTACCACAAACATAATTTTTATATATAAATGTGATCTGTAATTGAACAATACGGTGAATATGTAAATTTAAAAAAAAATTATCATGGTGAAAGACACATTGCCATCAATCCCCCTCACAATAGTCCCCTTGCTCTGCTCTGAGAACACTTATCTCAACATTCTTGTCTCTTTCTGAAGTAGCTCTGGAAATCCTCATTGGTGGGGCTACTTCTATGTCCTGAAAAAGTGGTCATTTTGGTATCAGGAAAGAGCCAGACGTCATGTGATACCAGATTGAATGATACAAAAGAGGACATTCCAGAATTGCTTCAGGAAGTGTCAAGAACAAGGGGATAAGTATGCTCAAAGCAAGGGAAAGGATTTTGAGGAAGTTTAAAGGCAATGTATCTTTTACTGTAATAATTTTTTAAAAATATAACACACATTTTATCAGCTCAAATATCCATTACAAGAGAGTAAAATCAGCAGAATATATTTTCTACAATTTTCTTTTCTTTGAGGGAGGTGTGTCACAGGTTAAGTGATTTGCTCAATGTTACAAATTCTTTACTACACCCTTACTCAGAGTTAGATTTAGAACTCAGGTCTCTGACAACCTAATATGATTCTACAAATCTGAGTTCTGACTGTTAATTCAATCTGCTTTTATGTTACAACACAGTAATTTCTATGTCACCATGAATTAAAGGGAAATTTTTGTTTTGTTTTGCTTTGAGGCAGGGTCACACTATGTAGTTAAGGCTGGCCTTGAACTCATTAGATATCCCAAGCTGATTTCTGATTTGAACGCATGGTGATCCTCTTGTTTCAACCTCCTGAGCGCTGAGATTACATGTGTCCAGATAAATTTCAGCTTAAAAATATCTGGTGAACTGAATTCTAGTCATAATAATATAATAATTAAGCCTTATTCCATTATCCTAAAGAAATCCAGGTGTTCTCTAATCTTAGTTGAACAAGGCATCTTTTCAATAAATTTACCATGTGAATTATACTAACTACAGGAAATAATTCTATATACAAATAGAGAAGAGGTCACTTTTTTATTTGTTAACCTCAGCCCCAAGATGTCATACTCTTACAGAATTAAAAAATATGGGCAAATGTGAAGGTCCAAGATAATCTCTAAAAACAAATATCTGATATTTTTACCATTTGGGGGACTAGATGCATATTCCAGGAGACGAACTGGTGGAGATGCTTAGAGATGATTACACGACCAAGATGGATGAGCCTATCTTTGCCCCACGCAGACAGACGTTCATGGGTGCACACACAGTGAGCCCTTATAAAAAGTGACCTTGTCCTCTAGCAAAACTCATCTAATCAGTTTTGTACCATCTGAGCAATAATCTTAGCAACTCCTTTTGAATTCAGAGACAGAAAGCAAGAAGAGCACTGAATAACAGGAGAGAATCAGGGAGGGGCAGAGATCTTACCTGGATACTGTGGAAGAGAGTGAGTAAAGAATGTACATACCAAGGGGCAGTGGTAAATATATCCCGGCACCTAGGATGAGTGGGGAGACACTGAGGACAAACTTTGGAGATTGTTTACACAGACTAGGGGAATCAGCATGGCTTTATAGTAGAGCAGTTACCAGAGCAAAGCCTGGGAATATAAAATGCTACAGCAAATACCCATATGATGTTCACAACCTGCAATGATTTGTTCTGGGTTTTATGTGCTTTAACCCATTCAATCTTTATAGCAAGCGTGAAGATGTTATTATAATCTCCTTTATATAAGGGAAGGAATTAGTAAGTGCTAATATGGGCCAGAAGTACTAATCAAATTCAGTAGCTTGCCCCTAGAAGTCAGGTCTTACTCTATACCACACTGTACTTTACTTTCCTATAGTATACCATCCTCTGAGATGAAGGGATGGCCATTTTGCACATATACGATGGCATAGAGACATAAAGAGAATGGAACATTTAAAAAACTGAAAAAAAAAGGTACTGTCATATACATGCACAGTATGTGTATATATACTCCTATATAGTCACCCAGTTATTTACTCTATAGTGGGAAACACTATAGAGTAAAGACAATGGCATTTATCTCTTAAATAAGATCATTTGAGATTTGTAATTCCTTCTAGTAAGTTTTTATTTCTTATAGACTAGTATCATTTTCTTATCTTCTTTATTTCCACTCTTATGCCTTAAGTAATGCAAGCTGTTTGAACAAATAAATATACAGAACATATATATGTATATACACATATATATATTACTCATACATACACATATATTCTTAGTGACAATAAAAGTCTTTTAGTTGCTTTCAATATCTTCAATTCCCAGTTTTACACACACACACACACACACACACACACACACACACACATCATTTCTACCAACACAAAAGGAAGAAGACTGGGGATTTTTTTTTTTTTGAGATCTTTTTAAAGTCAAAATTTTGCTAAAAATCAAACACTTTTTCTTCTTTTCTTCATCTCGTCTACAATCTTTCTAGACTTTTAATTCAATGAGAAATCCAGGATGTGGCTGGTTAACCAAATAAAAAGGAGTTACCTGAGAATTACTGCCTTTTCTGATATGCTTCTTTTTCGTCTGAGTTCCACATGCTGGGAGAACTGACATGAATAGCAATCGACTAAGAGGACTGTGTGTTTAAATACCTAAGTGAGGTGTCGGGGTGAAATAGGTACATGATTAGGATATTAAGACTTTGGATTTAATTTCAAAAGATATTAAAACTTTGGATTGTATTTCAATAGGAATGCGAGCATCACTAGCTAACAAGTATCCTTCATTTTATCCAAAGCTGAATTCTGCTTCTTCGAATATGCCCTCCAGCTGGAGGATATATGAAAGGCTTTGACTTTTTCTGTTCCGTAGTCTTTTCAGTTTTCAGAAAGCTTTTCTCTCTCCTGTTGCTAAGAGGGAAACGAAACTGTTGCCAAGTAACGGGAAAATAGTGTCCAGCACGTATCTGTGTCTCTTCAGTTGCATATGAAATGCAAAGCCCTGAGCCGTCCTCAAGGACAGATATCATTCAGAACCCTGCAGCACGGACGTTTCAAGCCTGTTTGGCCCCATGCGGTTCAATGTTATACAGTGATAGTCAGCTTTATATATAATTTTTCATATTCCACATTGAGAAACAAGTACATTACTAATGCAATTGCACTTTTCATTTACCTGAGCTCTTTGCTTAATCGTGAGCAAGTAATTTGAAGGAAGTTTACTTTGCTTGTTTCATGTCTTCCTCCTGACCAAGAATAGATGTCGTATCTGGCCTGCTCAACAAAACTTCCTCTTTGTTCACAAGTAGTAAGTAGGTAAATACATCTGTTATGATTCACCTTGAGAGTCACTTTGTGATTCAACAAACTTGTACATTTTAGAAATTGACTCATCCAGGAGGTACCACAATCAAGAAGACGTAAAATGAACACTCACTCTGAGTCAACCCCAGTGAAATTACCTGGCTTGTGCCTTTCTAAAAAAGAATTTCCAGCAACATCTACTTCTGCTCCCTGTCAACCTCACAGCTACCGACAAATGGACCCGTGATTGAACTAAAGAGAATCAAAGTGCTAGATGACTGGAGAAAATGAAATTTCTTTTGCTGACATGTATATTAGCAGGCATATAGTAGATGATGGCTGGAACTGGGTCGTATAACTGTAAAGTCATGCTAATTCCTATTCAGGCGTGACAGGCTCAGGCAGACGGAAGGGAGATAGAGGTAATGAAGACAGTGAGAGATCGCGTGACTCCTGATATCAAAAGACGTGATAGATTAATACTTCCTCAGAGAAGTAGACTTCGATTTTAGTAAATCAAGATTTTATTAGCATTATTTGTTTTATTTTTTTCAATTATTCCTTTCAAATGGACTCCCTTAAGTCCCTCTTTCTTTTACCTTGGGAGGATTTCTGTAACTTCCTGGTCACAGTCAGTCGTTAGAATTTAGTTCAGTCTAGTTTAACGTACTCCAATCTCATGTCTGAGTCAATACATTTATCCTCACCTGTCCCCTCTTCCTTTCTAGTCTCTTGCTCCTCTAGTGGCTTAGGGGTAGAAAGATATAAAAATGAGGATGCTTGTCCCTTGACAAGATTATCTCTGCTGGTAAGTGTCCCTGGACATTTCATTAAGTCTGACTTTATCTGATACTGTCTGTCCTTGAGGAGATAGTACGTGTGATTCATTTTAGAATGGGCTTCATCTTGATCAAAGACCTTTCTAGAGGTCAAAGACTGTGCATCATCCCTTCAATGGAAGAAAATCTATCCCTCTGAAGTCCTGCTGGCAGTCCAGTTTCTGTCCCCCTTTCCATGTTAGAGCTCTCATTGCTTTGTGCATCAGCTGCCTGTGAAGATTTAAAGTTTCTTCCACTTTATTATTTCTTTTGGGGGACACGATTGAACCAAAGGCCTTTGCACCAAGCTACAGCCTTAGCCCTGTATAAAATTTTTTGAGACAGGGTCTCACTAAACTGCTATGTCTAGACTCAAACTTGCATTACTTCTGCCTCAGCCTTCAAGAGTGCTGGGATTACAGGCATCCACCACCCTGCCTTGATCTCCTTCATTAATTATCTCCTTCAATCAGATACCCATTCACTTACTGAAATTCCCTCACCAACTAAGGATCAAAAAGAATTAGAGTGCAATACAGGCTACCTCTGTCTTTTTTTTATCAAATATACTTTATTATGCTTCTTCCAACCACTAATAATAGGCACTAGTCTAGATGATCTTCAGCCTGACAAGTCTGTAGGCAGTAAATGGACTAAAATCTAAAATCAGAGGATAGAAGTCAAAGTTCCCTTGGAACTTCCTCATTATTCTCTTCTCTAAGTGCATACAATAACAGGCTTTAAGGTACTGCAGTTTTACCAACACTCAGCCAGAAAAGAGATGCTCAATTCTATTTCTTACAAGTGTCCCCAATCTTGCCTGTGACTCTTGTTAGGTGTGCCTCAAATCTGGCTTTGTAAGCTAAGAAGACCTTACTTTCTCTCTTCCATGGTTGAGAAGGGTAAAGCAGCATGGGAGGAATATTACGTAACTCTTACTCTACCCAAGTGTGTTGCCCAGATCTTCTGATTCTTCTGTTTTCATGTCTCTTTTTATTCACTGGGGAGGAAGTGGTGGAGTAATAGTTGGTAAGCTCTAGGGAGAGAAACCCGACCACCATTATGTATTGCTCATGGGAATTCTTTTCAGAATATGATGCACTTAGAGTCCTTTGTCAGCTTAGTTTACAATTAACCTTGACTGCAATTCCAGAATGTCAGTAAAAAGTCCTTTTCAACACTACTTACACTGACTCTCCCGCTCAACTCCTTTTCTCATGCAGCTAACCTACATTTTCTGTCCTTAGTTTCTATGACAGCTAGTATTAAAATACACCAAGCATGTTTTCATCTTCTGTCTTTTTGCCCAAACATTACCAACTGAGAAAATGGGAAAGTACCCATCAAGATCTCTAGGAAGAAAGAAGAGACAGATACATCATCAAGGGACTTTGCATCTGCTTGAAAAGCAAAACTTGCACACACAGAAATAACAATACACCATATTATTTCAGTGAGTGCCAGAGGGACTGCAAGAGACAATGATCACTCTGGGAGACTGTTGGGTCATAGCTGGCAATCCTGCCATTATCACAGAATCGGTGATTGGAAAATTGAATCCCATTTACATTTAGCAACAGAAATGACAAGCTGCATGTTCATTTTGAAGATTTCAAATGCTGTAGTTAGAGAAACATTGTTGTAAGAATAAAAATAGCTTATATACATACAAATCACAGTCGTGGTTAGGGTAAAATCCTTCAAATGATAGAATATAAGCTAAAAATCTTTTCTCAGTATGTGTTTACATGTAGCATTTTTATGTATATTCTATTTTTTGTGTATGTATTTGTATGTGTGTATACACATATGTGTGTTTAAATAATATACACAAACATTTTATACAAAATAGAAGTAAAGTAAAATTGGGCATATGAATGAAATATATTTCATTGATCATTATATTTTAATATTTAGTGTTGAAAAGCTTAACAAGAAATCATTTAAAACAAATTTTGTGATTATTCTAAACTAAAATAGGAGGGCATACTCTCTGATCAACCTTACTTTGGAGTTTGGCTGCTGTAACATTCTTCCTGGATTGTCTTAAGCAAGTGAACATTTTTAAACGTAAACTTTCTTCATCATGAGGCCACAAGAGTTACATTTTTTTGATGGTGATACTGATGGACCCTTGCTTTGGTCAATCATTTCAAAACAAATGCTGCAACCATCTTTTTTGTCTAGTAGTGAATGTCTGGCTACAAACACAAAGAAACAGTGATAAAAAGTAATACAACAATGAAAACATGGAATGGTAATAATTCTTAAGGGAATATACTCCTGTTTTGCCCTTTGGACTCTTATCCCAGAAAATTTCATTGAGAGAGCAAGAGAGAGAGAGAGAGAAAGAGAGAGAGAGAGAGAGAGAGAGAGAGAGGGACTATGAAACTAAGAGAGTCTAGAAGCAAAGTGTGTTTGCTGACTATTCGGTCCCTGCTTCCAGCCCTCATGAGGTTCTGTGTGCTTCTCACTCCAGTTATCAGATTGCCTCACAGAAGAGTTTGTGAGCCCTGAAAGCAGTTGAGAATAATGTGAGGCTGAAGGCGGCCCCTCAGAGTCCCTTTTTCCTCGTGTCCCTTATCCTGAGGAAGTGCTGAGATGACTGATCTCTGTATCACTGATCTCAATGTTATGGTTTCTTTGGGAGCCATTATTTTTGGAATCTTCCAAGAGCATTACTGCAGTAGGCCATCTGAAATAAGGGTGGGATACACTAAATAGAATGGAATATGCATTTTCAAAGTGTATTAGAGATGTCTTGACACTATCCACATATCAGCTCAAGATAATTACAATAACATTCCAGTAAAAAGTGGTAATCCTCCAACATGCGTGTGTGGACATGTATTCTACTTAAACAAAAGGCATATTAGGATGACATCTGAGATGGATGAGCTTATTTTACTTGTAATAGAACCTTAAAATTTTGCATTAAAATAACAATTCAATTCCTTTGTTCTTTACGCCTCTGTTTACCTCAGTTCTTTACCAGAGGATTTTCGTACTCTAAGGCATTTTCTTCTCTTTGAGGTGACTTATAATCTGTTTATTTCTACTGGAAATAAGAAGCAAAAGCTAAAGTCTCCAGGGTGGAGTGATTCTGATTTGAATTTCTATCTCTTCCTCATTACAAATCTGCATTAGTTCTAAGTGTTGGTTTTGTCATTTTTTGTCTCTGTACCACATATCCTCATCCCAGGCTGTCACCCTTAGGATGAGATATTTTTATTTCAGGGCTTTTGCTCAATTTTCTACCACTCCGTAAGTGGCCTTTTAGTATGGTCTTTATCAAGTGATTTATCCAGAGATTTGCTTGCAGACATTAAAACTGTCAAATGCCCTCTGGCATTAACCTTATAACTTCGAAAGACCTTTTTTATTGATTCTTTGATGCTTGGTTCTATTTCCAGGTTATGGTTATTGTCATAATGAGTGACTGTTGATGCTGGAATTAAAATTGTTTTTAGCAAGAAAGGACATTTCCTGATTTAGGATCGGAACTTGTGGGTTTCTGAGTTGGGCAGAAATGTTTGTTTAAGATCTGTTTTACCTATGGCAGGATAGGGGTATGTTTATGTTTAATTATGTCCCACCTGGTATCTTGTGGTCTATTTAAGCATCCAGCAGAGAAAGAAATTCTTCTTATTCAAGTCTATATGGTTTGGGTTGTTTTTACTCTTAGCCTGGAGCACAACTCAAGCATAAAACAAAAACTCAATAAATTCTTGTTCTAATTGAATTGTTTGGTTACAAAATACAGATAACCTACACATCTTTTCATTCCCTTTACACTTAGATATAAAGAATAAAGAATTAACTGAGGGTAACAATATTCTAAGATATGAAACAGTTTCTGGTGTATGATTCAAAGGGCTGTGTAACAAATAGGATGCCAAAAAAAAAAAAAAAAACATTTTTTCGGTGGGGACATGTCAACATCCAATATTAAAGTGTTGCAAAAAGTCAAAAATTTCAAACACTAGTCAAATCTGAGTAAATAAGGTTGTAGTGACAGAAAATCAAGAAAACCAATTATAACAACTTAAACGTAATTTGTTGGAAATGATCTTTATGGCTCAGCGAAAGCCTAAAATATGATATTCAACTTTGAAAACTATAACATTGAAACCTATTTTCAGGTTCATAATCTGTAGTAGTTCCTGACATTATCTATGGAGTTATGTTGTGTTTCACTGCATGAGCCCTACCTCTGTGAAGATTTTAGCTTCTTCGTCCTTCCCCTAA
>PVJO010021058.1:0-30812 GCA_004026905.1 Hystrix cristata | reverse complement strand
TGAGTTATTTGAAGGAAAACAGATGTACCTTAAGGACATAATATTAAGTAAATCAGATACACGGGCTTGAATATTGCATGGTCTCCCTTACATGAGAAGCCAGTATATAAATAAAGTGTAAAATAAAAGATAGACAATAGGAAAGAAAAAGAGAGAGAGAAGATATGTTTTACAAAGTTTACTTTAAAGAGCATATAAGACAATATGGAAAAAGGCCTTCATAGTTTATGTGCCTACCAAAGGGAGAGAGGGTACCTAAGTTTCACTCTTTCTCTCTATAGGTTTCAGGTCATGGAAATAATAGGCAAGAGGCTAACGAGCAAATAAGAATCAATTGTCCCATAGAATCATAATCCTCAGGTACAACTAGAAGGCCTCTTCCTCCCTCCTGACTAATGCCTATTGGGCCTACCAGCTGTGACCTGGAACAGGTAGTAGAATAATGCCTGCCCTGCTGGAGGCCTTGAATTTGTAGCTTAACAAATGTGACCATTGCCAGGCTCAAGGCCAGAGCGTTGGATGTTTTCTGTGTCAAGTACATGCAGATTTAAGAAGTTGAGTAATGAGCAATAGCACATTCAATTTTTCCTCCCACTTTTCACAGAGCTGGCACAATGAAAACCACCATACTTGTGACTCAGAGTAGCACCATCTTATGCTGGAAAGAGTGGGAAGGGGTGGAGAAACGAGGTACCTTGTCAGCATGTCCCCAGTGGGTAAATATGCTGCTGCTTCTCAGACCTCTAAGGAGAACGGGAAAGTCAGAACAAGAAACCAAACTTTTCTTCTGGAAAGTGGCATTCAGATATGTTTTATCACCCTAAAAATGCAACCTGTGTTGTGGACTGAAATGCCTTAAAAGTGATACAAAAAGTTACATGTTTGAAATTCAATCAATTATGAGGAAAGCCTTTGGGTACTGTGTCTAGGTAAATGTGGCTACTCTTTTTGTTCAATATTCTGTAGATTTAAAAATTTAGATAATATTGCACACGCTTTCTCACATATATTTCTTTCCTCACATAGTCTCCTTGCATGTGAGACGTGTAAATGACCATATGACATCACCGTATCCCTTCAATAACCTGAGCACCAATCACTTACCAATGAACACATATAAGAATACTGTGTTCACATGGAAAATAGACCATGAGAGCCCATTTCTTTTGGTATCAACAGCGGGTGAGAGACAAAGTGGAGATGTGATCTTAGCCTTCTAAATAACCCCCCACTTTAATTTTATTCTTAAAGGTGAAGGAGTAGAAAATTAAGTAGAAGTAGGAAAACACAGGTAAGGATGTGCAAATTAGTATTAAAAATCAAAACCGTGTTATACATCCTTCCTGCTGTAACCTGATCCATGGTCTCTTACCAAGAAAGCATTTCACTTGGGAGAAGCTTCTGCAGGCAGATGCTAGCAGGAGTCAGCACCTGACAGTCATATATTATGTACCTAATCAGCAGATGAAAGGTTTAATAACTGTACTGTGAAAATAAAGCTGAAAACAGTAAACTCCTGCTGAGGTTGCTCATCTATCCCTGAAATACGCCTCTGCCCCTCTCAGAGCTCTAGCATCATTTGTATTTTCACCTTTTATGGGTCCTCCTGAGGAGATAGCATTAAAACCAAAGCAGTGTTTAGTTAATTAGCTGTATATCCAAGCACACACATTTATTTAGCACATCAACATCTAGTGTTCCATCAAAGGGTCGCCTGAAGGGCTTCTACTGCAAGCATCCCAAACGCAGAGAATTCTGCGGTGGCTTTGGTGAAGCAATTGTAAATTTAAATTTTTCAATTAACTATGTAATATTTAAAGTTGTAGAAAATTTGATAATGTCTATTTTTAGTTAAATCATGCATTGCTAGTTTGAAATAAGGAGGTTTTGCTAATAATTTTAAGAAAAAAAGATAGAACTTTTTTTTCTAGAAAGCAATGGTTTAAAACCCAAGTATTTTCATTTAAGAATTAAGTATTTACTTGTTCATCATTTTTGTATTTACTTTTTATTGGCGAATTAACCAATTCTTCCTAAATGTTAGAGAGAAGTCAAAAGTAATGTTAAATACAGATAGAACCTCTATGTTCTGATTCCTTGCATCAATTTTATAACTAATGTCTTGAAATCATATGACCTTTATAGATATGAAGAAATCAAATATAAAGAAATTAAGTCTATTAGGCCAAGGTCACTACTTTGGATAAGTGTCCCCAAAGGCACATATTTCACAAGGTTTGTGTGCACTAATGGGAGGTGATAGAACATTTAATAAGTGAGGCCTAGTCAGAAGAAGTTAAGTCCCTTGGGGGCATGCATTTCAAGGGGATATTAGGTCTCTGTCTCCTTCCTGTTTCTCTCTTTGTTTCCTGGCCACCATGAGGTAAGAAGATTCCTTTGCTACATCCTTGCCCTATAATGTACCGCCTGCCCACAGATCCAAACGCAACAGGGTCAAGTAACCATGGACTGAAATCTCTGAATCCATTAGCTAAAGAAAACCTTTTTTTCTTTCTAAATTAATTTAAATTAGATATTTATTACAGTAACAGAAAGCTGACTCATACAGTCACAAAACTATGTCTCCCAAATCCTAGGCCAGGACTCTTCTTCGATATCTGGATATTTATTTGAGCACTCATTCCTTGCTTAGAATCCACTGCATATAGATCATACATTTTGCTGTATTTGGAACACTGTGAAGGATTAAAGTCATGACTCAGCCCTATAAAAGAATAGGAATGCAGATGAGAAAAATACAACAGAACCCTATTATATGTGGTAAGCTACAAGTAGTAAAAGAAAAAGCACAGATTGATCAGCTAAGATGGACCCAGGATTTGCCAGTGTCCAAGCTTAAAATATCTGAGGTTCAGAGTAGAAAATGCTGAATGTATACAAGTACAGAGCAACAAAGGTAACGTACACCCAGAAGAATGGTGTCAACTATCCACAGCAGAATAGTTTCGTGGGAATCTTAATTTTAAAATATGTTTTTCTTCTTAAGAGGCAGTTCCAAGACCTAAGTTCTCTAATTGGCTATTAATAAATATCTCCTGGGAAATTTTGCTTATACTCCTTTAACTGCCTTTTCAGGAAAGCAAAAATATTTAAGGCCACAGAGCACATCAGTTAAATCTTGCTGATTTAACTCAAATTCTTTGCCTTTACTAGAATTTTATTGATATTAATTCTACAGTGGTCTCTTGGTCTCTAGCGACCTGACTCTTCTCTTCCACAAAATAAAGAGGAAAGTCACTAGATGAGGTCCGGACCTTGAGTTCCAGCATTCTCAATGTCTGTGATTCTGTGGACATTCCTGAGGAAAGGCAGTCACTTGAGCTTCACACATTCTGTTTGGTCTTTGAACCAAGACGATATCTTCAGTTCCTCTGTAAAGTGTTCACAGTGTCTTGTACATTGTTCAGCACTCAGTCCTTTCTGAATGTGTAACTGTTACATGGTCACTGCAGAAAATCAATTATTACAATAATCTTCCTCCTGATGATTTTGAATTAAGGTACTCTGTGTGGTATTGCAAATGATACAAATGTGCCAAATGCAGTATAAGACAGTGAATATCTGTGCAAGTATTTAGATTCCTGGGCAGAAATACCTTAAGAATATACTTCTATAGTGAAAATGTAGGCCATTCCTAAGAATTCAGTTTCTCTGCAGGCAAAACCACCAAAAATTATAATAAAATAAATATTAAGGCATTATATACAGCAGTTTTGTAAATTCTAAAGAATATTTGTTCTTATACACTTCAAAAAACAAAATACACACTCGCTCTTCTTGACTTTCCTCCATAATAAGCTATGCCAATGCCATTTACTTTTTCTCATAGATATGTTTACTTTTTCTTTGTAAATACCTAAGCTAGAGTGAACTGATTTTCAGTAGGTGCTAGATACATTGTATGTGAATAGTTAAAACTTCTAATTTTCCAGAACTAATTTTAAAATTTTTAAATCCCTAAAAATTATGTTTGAATGCTCAAGGAAGCCTAAATCAAAAATAGGTAAATATGTACACATAGATCTAAACAAAAAGAGGTGCTAAGATGCAGCTGTTCTGTCAAACTGGGAGAGGGATAAACACCATTCAAGGAAGGTGCTCAGTGGGACAGCTTTGGGGTTAATAATGCTAAATCTAGGTTTAACGAGAACCTTGGGAGCCTTCTAGAAGAGAAACAGACATAATTCCGGCAATATAAAATGGGAATTGAATACCTACAGTCTTAAGTTTCAACACTACTTTTTAAAACTTTGTGAGTTATTTTTTTTAAACTTTGTGACTGCATTAAACAATCTAAAATATTAATGTAAATTACATATGCCAGAGCACCTGGAAGATCATTTGATAGCCCAGTTTGGTCTAAGTGGCTGTCTTTGTATTTTCGTTTACAACTGAAATGACACCAGGAACCTCATATTTAGAGTCAAAGGCTAAAGAGAAAAGGATAGTGGTAAAGACAATTCACAAATTCTTCCTCACATCCAAGGAAGACCAGCTGACATTACAGTGCTTTTATGAATGAAGATTTGCTTGTTGTTCAATTACAAAATACTGATAATGACAGCTAAGCACAAGAAAAACACTTATGACATACATTATCAAATTCATATAGCAGTTTTATTTTAGCTCACCTACCTCTTCTACCATTTTAAATTAATGCTGATGATTAAAATTGTGCCATTTTATAGGGCTTTCCATTTGACTTTAAGTATGTTTTGATTTTGTAGCATAGCATAAGAACTACAAGGTTGTGGCAAGTTTTATGTTTGTATACTTAAGTAACATTATAATAAAAACAGTTTTTCAAATCTAGAGTTTATTAAGGTTTTGTTTTTCCTTTTAAATCACAAGTCACTTATGAGCAACTATGATGCAATAAATAGCTTCAATCCTCAATTCAAATACAACCTTCGAATCAAATTTATGTTCATGTATATGACTTCCTCAAAGAGACCATTCAGATGAGCTAGATCAATATATTGGTAACCTTCATTTTCTCAGTGGAGTTAGATACACATAACTTACTGTAAACCTTTACCTGTCTTCCCTTTTCTAAATCTGTGAACTTGAGCAAAGTTATTTAGTTGTTCTCCATTTGGGCATCCTTATGTGTAAACTGGAAATGTAATTAAGATTGTTTTGGTCATTAAATGTTAATAATTGGTAGCCCTATTTGAATAAGTTACTAGATATCAGTCACTTTAAATATACAATTTCATTTAATCTAATGCTCATGAATTATTTTCATTCCCATTTTACAGATGGGAAATAACAGGCTGAGGAAGCTTTAGTCAGCCAAGAGATTGCATACATTGTAGGTAACTGAGCTTCCAGAATCTGAATGCAGACTGAACTAATTGCAAATCCCAAATTCTTTTTCACTCCAATTGCAGACTTTTGTCCCTGAAATTTAGAAGTGGAAGGACACAAATCATGTTAGATCATCACACCGGAAAAAGTTTTTATATAAGTATTTTCTTTTACAATGACTAGCATCTAGCGAATTGCTGATTCATTCTATTATTTGCATTCTTTCCCAAAATACAATGTAGGATTTCTCTGCTTATAGATGCATTAATCTCTGAATCTGATTAACTAGAATTCTATTCTCCAGAGTGTATTCATAACAATTTGGGGGGACAAAATATATGACCCCATTAGGATCACCAGAACTAAAGTGTCATTATTGTTGATGGAAAACTAAGAGAAACTACTTTTGCTCTTGCTCCAATTTCTTGTCCTCTGCGTTCTTGGTTACAATGCTAAATTTTTTTTAACTCCTTATTTATGTGAGGTGTGATAGTTGATTCAATAAAGCTTTGTAAAATTATATTATAGACTATAGGGACAATATTGTAGTACTGCTCTTAGCTAAATAGGATATATAAGGCAAATTTCAGCCCCCAAAAGAAAAAGTATAGCCCTGGTTTACAGTAACAAAAATGTCATCAAACAGAAAGTCAGCAGTACCTCAAATGATTTTTATGAGCATTAGAATGTCTTTTATTGACAGAAGCTCTACTGATCAGAACAGAATTATATCATTTTTTTTTCCTAAAGAGAATTAAAGGAAAGATTTTCTCAGGTTATCCTGAAGAACTTTGTTTCACTATATCATCTAATACTCATTTGTAAACCAGAGTGACCATTGTAGGTAACTGAGCTTCGAATTTCACCAATCTTTGGTTCTCTTACACGATGTAGGACTTATTGGGGTGATATCGCATGGGACTTTCTGGCCTCAAGCTGAGACCAGAAATCATTTCACCTGACACCTTGTAGGATGTGATGATCCCGGGCAACTTTCACAGCATGATTTGGAACCCACTTGAAATTATATATGACTAGTGGAGCTTCATCTGGAGGGCCTAATCACAATCTGTCTCCCATTCTGTAAAAATAAAATGAGCCCATTCTTTGTGTCAGAATTAATCTCCGCATCACAGAATGAACAATAACCTGAAATCAGTGCCAACCTACTTGATTTGCCTTATGTGCTTAAGAGATTGTGCCTCTGAATGTTTCATATATTACTTTCGCCGCTCTGTTTTCTATTTCAGGACCTACTCTTCCCAAGACTCATGTTAAAACAGCCTCTCTGGGGCTGGCTGGAAAAGCAAGATCCCCTTTGCTGCCTGTGTCTGTGCCAACAGCCCCTGAAGTGTCTGAGGAGAGCCACAAGCCAACAGAGGACGCAGCCAATGTAAGGGCACCCTTTGCGTTCTCGCTGCATCAGGGGAAGCAAGTCTGAACCTTTCAGCACTCCTGAGCAGCCACCCGGCATGGTTGTGCTTGTTGTTTGTCTGCACTTGAATTTGAAGAGGGAAAAACTTGAGTAAAAAGATTATATCAGAGATTTAGTTAAGTAAAACATATTACTGATACTTAACGGTAGTGTTAGAAATACTAGTGATAGTTACAGAATGTATGGCTTTATATCCACAGATTTACAATATATAAACATATGCACATATATGGGAGAGACAGACAGACAGACAGAGACAGAGAGATTAAAAAATACAGTGAAGTCTGCTAAGTTCCATGGGGAGCTTTGATATGAGAAGTGGGCATACTAAACCTTAGGTGTCCAACAAGTTGCAACTTGCTCACTGCAGTTGGGTGTGAGCTGTAGTTGACAGAAGGTGTGTTTTAAAGTGTGCCTTAAATCATGGATCTTGAACAATGCATTAACCTAAGATTTTGTTTTATACTGCAAAAACGGTGTTAATGAAACACATGGTATGTTAAATGTAGCTTATGAGGAAGCTAAAGTAATCAAAAAATGATTTACAAGTGGTTCAAGAGAGTTCATAGTGCATGTGAATCACTTGAAGACAAGGAGAGATCAGGACATCTTTCAACATCAAAACCCCAAAAGAATGTTGAAAGAGTAAGTGAAATGATTCAGTCAAACAGGTTATTGACTATTAGGTAAATGTCTGAGCATCCAAACATCTCTTATGGTTCCATTCAAAGCATTTTAACAACAGCTTTGAACAGGAAGTAACTGAGTACAAAAATGTGTTCCATGCATTTCCACTGTCAGACAGAAGCAACAGTATTTGTCAGTTTCATTGGAGTTGCCTGATCATGCAGCTTCAGATTCCAGTTTTTTTTAAGAAATGTCAGCACAGGAGATAATACTCAAGTCTAGGACTCTGACCCTGAGACCAAGGTTCAGAGTACTTGATGGAAATCAACCAGTTCTTCTGCCCAAAAGCCCATCAATCAAGGTGATGTTGATTATGCTTTTTGACCTTGATGGAATTGTGAGAGCAGAGTTTGTACCAGGAACATTAGAGTGAACTCTGAATATTACAAGACCTTATTAAAGTGTTTCAGAAACACTGTGCATAGAAAATGGCCTGAGAAATGGACAGTTTTATCCTTTATCATGATAAGACTTTGTGTCACACATCACCTCTGACATGGCAATTTCTGTCAAATAAAGCATTATGATGTGTTGGCATCCACTTTATTCACTGGATCTGGCACTATGGGACTTCCAGCTCTTCCCCAAAGGCAACATGACCATGAAAGGTAAAATGCTGTGAATCAGTTCAGGACACTGAGGCAGCCATAAGGGCACAACTAAAGGTGTATTTGATGAAAGAGGACTTCTAGTTCTGGAAGGCAAGAACAATAGCATATGTATATTTGAAGTAAAAGAGAATGTTTGAGGGGGAATAATAGCCATATCTTTTACTGTAATTTGTTTTAAATATTGACTGTGTGTTTTGATCACACTACTTATATCCCTTTCAATGTGATGAAATACCCTGCCATTCCTGGAAATAATGCTATATAATTATTTTTAACATTAAAAAATAACAAAAACTACATTCTGAGGAGTTTTCCAGTGTTATTCATATTACTTTTAAAATCATAAAATGCCCTAGAAATGTAGAATTAAGAAGAAAATACAAAATGAAGAAAGGAGTTTAAGAAGAAAACAAATGGACATATCAAGAAAATATGAAATTTCATTATGTAAGGAAGGAAACAATCATGTAGTAAGAGAAGAAACTGCAAGTGATTAAATTGGAAAACTTGAAAAGAAAATAAATGATGAAGGGAAAAAAATCAAAATTTTGACCCACAAACCTACTTTTAAGGAGATTAAAAGATATTGCCTAAGGGCAGCCATTTTGATAACTTTAGTATGTTTCTGAACAGATTTCAAGAGAAAATCATTTTAAAGCTAAGGAATTAACCTACCGATACTTTGAATAAACACAACTGGAAGAAGAAAAAAACAGATTAAAATTCTATTTTATTGTTGCATTTGGGTCTTTTTCCACTGTAGATTGTGACCTAGCCTATGTTTTCTTCATGCATAAAGAAAATTATCATAATATCAAAGAATAAATAGGTCATACACACTCTGCTTTTTGTGAGTCCTGCAACTAACAGTTTTGTTTAATAAAAAGGTATTTTTCTTTGAAATGTGTTTTTTATAAAGAGAGGATCATTTCATTTAAATGAAGAATTATGCAGTTTTTTGACTTTGTCTTCAGGACTATAAATAATAAATTAGTTTATGTAGCAAATAAGGAAGTTGAGTATATACATGTGTGTTAATGTTTGGCAGAATAGTATTAGATACACTTTTTAAAAGATTCAGATTTAAAAGACCCTCGTGCTCTTTTGTGAGAATGTTGCTGTTTGGCTGTGTATTTGTTTAATCCCACAGTTTGTGGCCAAATGTGAAATCAGGTCAAACTTCTAAATTTATGTAATGTTTTTCATCTCATAAGGAATATTATCAAGTGGCCCATTTTTACATTTAAAGTTGACTCTCAAGAGTTATAAAAAAATCTTTAATATTAAAAGCAGTAAGAATACATATTAAAAGACCTACCAAAATGGAACAAATGCTCTAGATCATAAATATCCTATAGAATATGTAAACTGCATGTATAATTTTAAATTTTCTAAGACCCACATTAAAAGATATGAAAAGAAGTGATATTTATTTTAATACCTTTCAGCTCAGTATTTCTAAAATATCATTTCAACAATATGTATTTAAAATTTGTCAAGAAGATAATTTGCACTCTGCTTTTTATACTAAATGTTTGGATTCTCGTGTTTATAAGGAAAACACATTTCAGTTTGAACTAGCCACATTTTAGGAATCCAACAGTTATACATGGCTGGCGACTGCTGTATTGTATAATGCATACTGTATTTTGAAAATGACCATGTAATCACCTCACTCCAGTTGTCTCCATATAGTCGTATATGCATATTATATGTATGCTATATAATAAATAGCTTTTAGGTCAAACTGGCTACTTCTCAGTCTCTGTTAAGCACTGAGTAGTATACCATATGGCCGGATCATTCGCTGACACACTCAAATCCAACTGCAAAGCTCATGCACTATATACCATGTGTTGTGAGCTTTTTCTTTAGTGATTGAAGTGACTCTGTGCCTGTCCCCTGTGCAGAGTCTATCAGTCCTCTTTGGAGATCAAAGGGACCTATTTGGCAGGGTCATACATACATCTCTGACCATGGTACCAAGCAAAATTCTTGGTCTATATAGAATAGTGATCATAGCTCAGGCCTCATGGGTACAAGAATTTAATCAACAAAAGGGGCTAACTAACGATAATCAAAAATACCACTTCTGTATTTCTCAAAACAAACTATGTCAACAAATGGGAGAAAAATAAACTAACATTTATGGAACACAACCACTGGACCGCGTTGCTTCGGTGTATGCCCCCAGAGATTCACTGAGGCAAGCTTGCTATGCCCATTGGAATATAAAGAGACGAACTCAAAACTGCAAGGATATATATATAAACTGGAATTCAAATAAACACCACCACCGCAATTCTCTTTCCCTCATATTTCTCCACATAGTTGACCACCAAAATTACATGGGAATTTTTTTTAAGCACAAACTCCTAGGTCTGCCCTATACATATAAATCCCTGAGACTGGTAACTTGGGGATCTGTGACAACTAAGCATCCTGTTACTTACTAATTACATGATACCAGTGACCCACAGTGATTTCTACCATTTAACCTCTTGTTTAATCCACCATTTCAATCATATTCTAAGAGTCTCTTTCATTGTGGACAACACTAACTCTGCCTTGGGCCATGAAATTTCTTTCCACACACAAACTAAAGTCATAATTCTCAGATTTCTTTTTGGTCAAGGCAAAGTCTATCAGATTCCTATACAAAACATATATAATATGTCACAAAGGAATAAAAAATCTGGTGGTGTAAATTCTGCTCATGCCTTGAAAGGTAGCGTATCAAAAGGAAAAAGAGTTACTGTACTGAAACTACATGCCGAATACCATGACAGGCACAAAATATGTCACAAGGATGCTCAGAGTAGCCTTTGAATGAGCCATCACTATGATCATTTTATAGATGAGGGAAAGTATGCACCAGAAAAGTTACCCAAAACCACAAAGCTGGCCATTGGTGGAGTTCGATTAAAACCAGGATCTTTGTGACTGTAAGCCATTGTCCTTATCACAGGAATGGAGTCCTGAAACAAGACGCAATCATTCATCATGATATCCTCCCTTACCAGCGTCTTCATTCAGTGACTATTCTGTGAGGACAGCCCTGGTCACAGGCCACTGGGACTTGAGAGTACTGAGTAACCCCACCAGCCACCACTCTTGCCTTCGGGAAATGAATGTATCAGTATTTAGTACTAACTCTTTGCTCTGATTCTCTCCACAGGTTTATGAACAGGATGATTTGAGTGAACAAATGGCAAGTTTGGAAGGGCTAATGAAGCAACTTAATGCCATCACGGGCTCAGCCTTTTAACATATATTGCCAAATTGATGAAGCGAATTTTCTGGGAACTCTGCAGCATACCAATTCCCCATAAACAGCACACCTGTGTCCAAGAACTCTAACCGGTGTACAGGTCAACATCAGGACCACTCAGTTAAGGAAGATCCTGAAGCAGTTCAGAAGGAATAAGCATCCCTTCCTTCATAGGCATCAGGAACCATGAATGGTGACTATGAGGTCCCTAAACAGAAGCAAGATGCATCTTCACTGCAAAGGCAAAGGTGAAGCTGCTAGAACAGTCCTGGGTCTTTGCCACCGCAAAGACCACACTGTCGTAACCAATGCCTATGTTTTCGTTCATCAAGGCCTGTCGTTTTATGTGTAGGTCTAGTCTTACAAAATGCAAGTGCATTATTTAAGCCTGTATCATGCCATGGCAAATCAGTGCAAGCTTACTATTTTGTTTTCTACTTTAAACTACAAAAGCACTCATGGGAATTCTCACTCTATAGCAATGAAAGATTGGATGTTTGCCTGACAGCACAAAAAGTAAATAAGTAAACAAAAGACAGCAGATACTCATGTTTTAATTCAGTCATTCATCTCCCACAAGTGGCGGATATTAGCAAGTGGTGGTAAACTTCGCCAATTTTAACAAGTATTTGTAAATCCACCCTTGGTTAACATTTATGTCTGAAGTATAGGGACATAAAAATCTGCAAATGGTGGCATCCTGCCAGCAGCAGCATATTTCTAGAAAGAAGATACAATATGCAATGTTCTCAGACACACAGTAATTATGTGCTTATGCTTGTAATAGGACACTTTTCAATTTGGGTGGCTTTTATGCCATACGCACTGTGATGATATTTCAAAGCTTCACCAAGGCATCTTCTCCCGGAGGCTGGCCGGGAGACTTCCTCCCGCCCCTCCATCCTATCCCTCCCTGACTTCTCCTTGGCAACTAGCCACGGGAAAATGGCCAGTTCCACATATCATACAGATTGCTGGCCAGTGTCCCTTGTGACCCTTGTGGAAGTGGAAGACTTCCTGAAAGCACCCCCTGAGGAGGGGAAGGAACATTAAAGGCAGTTTTCAAGAGTACTTTCTCTTGGGTGATGCCACTTCTACCTGTAGCATCCTGAGTTATACCAGGCAACACTGATGAATCCTAACCACCAGGCCCCGTTGCCAGGGGAACTTTCCATCCATCCCATGCCCGTGCCAGAGTTTGGGAGGAACGGAGGGGCGGGTGCCACTTCACACTTCTGACACATCACAAATCAGTGGACACTTTACGAAGCAGAGTCTTAAACTGTGGGCTAGAATTTTAAACTGCTGTTGCCATGTTATGTACAGCTTGTAACTCGCTGAAATTAAGAACATTTTGTGTGTACTCTTTTCGTTTCTGAATTTTCAGCTGCGTTTGGAGTTAATCCCTGTTTATGCAGCCAAGTCACCAAAAGGGAGCTAGTTTGCATATTTATCAGTTAGGTGACTGGAAAACCCAATGAAAGAGCTTCAGCTGAATTATTCCTTTCAGCTCTGCCTTTGATTTCAAGCTTGAGTAGGTCATAATTTTAAAAGAGCATGGGAAGGATAGGATCTTTACAACCTAATAGCTCATTTTATTAGGTGGGTAATTATATATGAAACCCTGAATGAAATATTTTGAGCAAAATGGCACTGTAACAGAAGTAATAATTCAGATTATTTTTTTACAGTTTTATGTCTGGAAGGAAATCTGATGTCAAAGAGAGGGCTTATTCAAATGGTTCATTAGAAAGTCTGGTCCATTTGCAAAATTGTTCCTTCAACAAGAGTGCTTGTTCAATTTATTAAGGTTTTCTGGAAGTCCTTTCCAACAGCTATGTGATGTTATTTGATGGGACAGATAACTCTTGTTCAATATCAAAGCACTTAGGTAGACAACCTTCCACTGACCTGAAATGAAGTATTTCCCAACATAGTATCAAATCTTTAGGAAATAATTCATTGCTTCAGAAAAGAAAATGTTCATTAGGCTAGCCTAACTTCTGAACTCCCTACAGGGACCTACCAAAATAGTCACAAAAATACTCACAAACAAGAAACATTCCCTGAAGGCATTTGACACTCGTGGGGTCATGCTGGTGCTCAGGAATGGGCCACAAATCTTAGATTTCAGGGATAAGGTTGCAAGGTCAGTCTGTCCAGTAGAATCAAGAGATCTGCTTTATTCACAAAATGGGACCTCTCTAGTCAATAATTTTAGGGAGTGAAACTTTTTAAAAAATCCATTAAAACTTTGTTATATGTTCACAATGGGAGTGTTCCACCACATGCTCTTGGAACTTTACTCATTAAATAAATACAGCGGTTTCTTTTAGCAATTGGCAATGCTAATAAGTCCTACTGCCATGCCTTGAATATAGAGTAGGATCCATTTAAATATCCTCAGGAGAATTTAATGTCATTTACTCAGTGATTTTAATATGCAACAAGTTCACCCCAACTTCTGTATAACTCCACTGCTTATACCTTCAAATGATTCACAGGTGTACAATTAACCTGCCCAAGTTTTCAGGTAACTTTTTAATTTTCTGGTTTCCTGATCTCTTGACAAGAACATGTCTGCAAATACCATATGAGTGTTTCTGTTTTGCCCCTACTCCCGGTTTAGTCCATGGCATGCAGCGTTCTTCAAGCTCATAAATCTCTCTGGCTCCCATAGGGCAAGCTTGACAGCCAACCAGGAGCTCTGCCACCAGGACGCATTTCGCCCTGAGAAAGAAGGAAATGAGACTTGGCAGGGCATGCTAAGGCGTCTCCTACGCTGAGCTCAATTGTCAGACAGGAGCGTCCTCTCGAAAAAGTTTGGTATTTTCCTTTGTATTTCATTCTGATGAGGAAGCTATTTTCATTCCTCCATAAATTTCTGCACTTATTAAACTCACAAAAATGCAGATAGCTCAAAATGTGTACCAAATATTTGTATAATCTGCTGGCTAAAAATTCAGTATTTCTTAGTGATTTAGATTCAATAAGCTGGCCAAAGCAGCCTGTTTATACAACAGACTTAATAATCATCTAGAATATTTAAATAATGTAACTTCACCTTCGGGTCTTACAAAATGACCACTCAGTTAAACAACCTGAAAAAATACCATGCCCAAGATGCAAGAATTGGATCTATTGAGGCATTCTTTTAGGGGCTAGATATAACATTAGTGTTTTTAAAATAAGGACTGTTTAAAATGAGGTGTATATTTAATGCCTGCCCTGGTAACTGCTACAGGTGGAGAGCCGTGCAGTATTAGAGTATATTCAGACAACACTGTGAAACTGTAAAGTTCAGCACTCATTGGCATGCCCAGTGCAGAGTCTCTTAAGTGCTGGTCTTTCTAGAAGCCATCAGAGTCTGTGCTTGAAGATGGTTTCTGAAATTTAGTCACCATCTAGATCCTTCTTCTGGCTTTAAATAAACACCTTTAGATCATCTCCAAATGGAATGTCTCGAACATGGCAACTGAACTCTAATTCCAATACGAGAAGGTTACTGCTAAAGAAGTTACCATTTTAGATAAATCTGTATCCCAGACTCAGACTTAGGGTTTTGCAATGTCTATTTCCAATCAATGAAAGAAAGGAAAATAAAAAAATTTCCAAGTTTTAGGCATGTTTGAAGAAACAAAATCACCTGAACTTTAAAATAGACCTGCAGCGGAGTTGCTTTGCCTTCCACCCAGTCAACTTCCTACAACTATGGCTGTCCAGAAGGACAGATGTTAATGTCCCATCCTGCTTGTCATCACATACATCGTGCAGAGCCCAGAATATTGTAGAAATACAGAAGCAATCATATGCCCCAGGCTACACCATCTCTTTTTAAAAATCACATTCAAGCAACATTTTACTCTTAACTTGTATCAATTTAAATCACTTAATTTTGTACAGAAAAGCTTTCCACTCGAGTCCAGTGTTCTAAATTAAATTGGACACCTTAGAAAATAATAGAGCAGTATTTTGTATGATATCCCATCCCACTGAAAGATATATGCACCCATGTTTCAATATGCCTTGCTAACCAAATACCTACTTCCAAAAGGAATTGATCTTGAAAGAAAATGCCTGAGTATTTCCCATCAGTGAGGTCAGACAGGAGACCAAGTATCATGTCCATATCAGCAAAAGAGTATTCGTAGTGATCTGGTCTGTCCTTTCCCTCTGCTGGATAACACACTTAGCGGACTTCCAGTCGCACTCGGAAGGATGATTTTTTTCTCTTGCTCTCAGTAGAGAGCCTTTGTACATTGCCATCCTATAGTTTTTCATTGGTAGGAGAGCAACAGCCCAACTGTATGAGATGTCATCAACGCAGAGACATGGGCCGAGGAATCTTACTGTGTGCTGAACATGTATTTTCAGATGCAAGAAAGCAATGTTGGAGAGGAGGAGAAATGCTGTTTTTTATTACTGTAGGGTAAACCTGGCAATTCTGAACTTTGTGAATTGTCAGCCTGTTTGGGGAAGGGTGGGTGGGTGTGGGGTGTACTTTTTATAAGTAATATTTAATTTATTATTTAGAGTGGCTTCTTTCTGGATAATTTATGATAAAAAGGGAGATCTGGTTGGGTTCTAGGTTTGGCTGTTAAAGCTGCAGTGTTCCGTATGTCAGAGGGACCACTTTGGAAGTGAACTGCTCATTGCTGAGTGAGAGGATGTGTCCAGGCCAGGCAAAGCCTTCACTGAAGTTCCATCATCAATGCCTTCTCCCTTTCTAGGGCTGTTCAAAAACGGAAACACCAAACCTAAAATAATTCTGATAGCATTTTGCAGATCAGTGCTATTTATTCTCTAAAGGGCTTTGCAATTCAAACAAATTGTTAGTGTGATAGTGATAAGTGTACTTGGTAGAAATGGGTATACTACAGCTTTAACTAGCCTTAGTGGAAAAAGAAATTTTTTGTTGTTGCAAAACACCTTTTAAAAAAAAGGTATTTTGGGCCTACAAAGAGTTTCTTTAAATTGTCAGACTCTAGCATTGTTAACCAAATTAGACTAGTGATTGCAATATTTAAGTGTAAATCTTGTTCTATGAGAAAGGAAACTTGCTTACAGTTTAAAACAATGACTGTTTCTACACATGATCTTGTATACTACTACACGAGGAAAAAGGGGTTTTGTAATCACTGTAGAACAGTCTCATTCATTTTTTATAGAAATGTTATTCCAATGGTGCATTTTTTTGTTTAATAAATAAAGTTTTGATACAAAGTTCTTTCTCCGTATTATTTACAAATGGCCGACAGTTTAAGCAGCTGACCAGCACCAGTCCCAGCCAGTCTGCTCTTATCCTGAGGACGCATGTTGCCTTTTATTAACATCCATGTTCCAAGCCATTAGGGCTCTGCTGTATCTCCTTGGATCCTTTTCCATTTCCTGGGCAGTTCTTGTGCGCTTTTAATCCCAGCTATCAATACCCACATCTTTTTATTGGAGAACTGCCCCAGGCTTCCAGAACTTGCTTTGTGGGCCTTCACAGTACACATGGGAATGCCCAGTCCTTCCTGATCGAGAGCAGATAAATAGCTCAGCGCCCCTGCTCCCGATAGAGACAACTCTGACAAGTGACCTGACTCGTCCCAGAGTTCCCCGACTGGACTGAACCAAAGGGACTCTGTGGAGATAGTGCCACACATACTGCAGCTGTGACAGTGTACCCTTGCTTGGCTCACCTCCCTGCTGCCAATCAGATGAGAGTTATTCTGCTCAATTCAGATGGAAATCATGGATTGGCAAAGTGCATCTCTGCCAGCAGCCCGATGTCAACAGATGACACTGGATAATGCTGGATGCCAAAGCTGACAGAGCCAGCTGCTGGTCACTGTTGCTGCCGGCCACCACTGGCCAGTGTCATCTTGTGATGGGCACCGCAGGATCACTGTGCCGGTGCTGGTCTCTGCTGCTGATCTTCACTGGCTGCTCATCTAGTGTTCATTGCTCTTTCTTTTGAGACAATGGCTTTGTCTACACTTCTCAGGATATGCACTACCAAAAAATAAATCAAGAGCAGTTCTACAGGACTACCAGTGTAGGTCTTGATTTTAACAGGGTGCTGCAACACAGGGGGGTCAGTATGCTGGAGAATACCACCCTCCCAGACTACCTAAAGAAGCATGTGGGAAGTCCTGCTTCTACAGCAGCTTCAAGTCTGTCATTGGTCCAAGTGCAGACCCATCATCGGTTCCAGTCTGGGCCTGTTGATTGTCCAAGTAGAGGTCTGTGATGGGATCAAGAGTACACAGGACTCCAGGACAGCCACAGTTGTCAGGTGGTAATTTGGTGAGCATGAAGTGAGGTGAGCTCTTTGACAACTGTCATATCACTTGGACAAAATTGCTAGGCTGAAACCAGGAAATCTTCCAAAAAGATAGCTGTGCTCGTCACAGCTAATTGGGGTTTGGGAATTTGGGGATGTTAATAATGGGTCTACAACCCTCCCTCCCTGATCTTAGCCATGCTAGGATACTGCCCCCTCCTTCTAAAAAGGTGATGGAGGGGATGAGGGGCACCCTAGCTGAAAAAGGACCTGCAATCATTTTGGAGTGGTCTGCAGGAAAGAGGCCATTGATAACCAAGAAGTACACTGAGGCAAGCTGTCCCAGTCCTTTGAGGGGCAGAAGGGAGCGTGAAGGGAAGCCTGAGGAGGGGCAGCCTCCTGCCAAACCATTCCCCTCCTTCAGCCAGTTTGGGGGGGGGGAGAGTCAGGTCCTTCTCTGTCTTAGCTCAGTCCTTTTTCGTCTTGTTCCTTTCCCTACTGGTTTCATCAGGAAGCAATTCATAAAAAATAATGTACATCCTATGGTCGATTTTCTTTTTTTCTGGAGCATTCACTCAAGACAGCATTCTATCTTCACATCCATTTCAAAGCACCAACACTCGATCAGTGAAATGCTCTCCATCCTCCAGATGCGTCATTCTCATAGGGTCAACAGAAGACCATAAAGAGACATGAGTTGAGCAATATGTAGGCATGAGTATTGAAAAAATACAGCTGGACATGTAATCTATTTTTATAAGAATGTCATATATTAATCAAAATTGCATTAACTCTTTTAGGCAACCAGAGAAGGAGTCGGCAAGTTCTTGTTTCAAGGTCATAATAAATTCTTGTTCCAAGGGTCATACAGTACTTCCCACTTTCATCAACCCATTATCATGTCATTTAAAAGAATCTCATTAAAAGCCTCCAAGAATGTCATGAAAGTGGAAATCCAGTTCATTGTCTTTGGAAACATTAACTGGTATAATCACTGTGGAAAACAATATGGCAGGTCCTAAAAAATTAAACATAGATTGCTACAGGACCATGCAATTCCAGTCCTGGATAGATATCCAAAAGAATTCAAGGCAGAGATTCAAAATGATGTTTGGACACCCATGTTCAAAGGAGAATCATTCACAATAGCCAAAAAAGTGAAACCAACCCAAATATCCACAGATAGGGTATGTAAAAAAAAATGTAGTACATTCATGCAGTGGAATATTATTGGGCATTAAAAAGCTTAAGAAAAAGTTTTCACATGCTACAGCATGGATGAAGCTTGAAGACATTCTGTGTTGTAAAATAAGTGAGTCAAAAACAAATATTATATGATTCCACTTACATGAGGTAAGAAAGTAAAATGGTGGTTTCCACAGGCTGGAGGTAGAAAGCGAAAATAGTAGAGTTGCTTAGTAGGTACACAGTTTTGTTTTCGAAGATGAAAAGAGTTCTGGACATGAATGTTAGTGATGGTAGCACAAAAATGTAAATGTATTTATTGCTACTGAACTGTACACTTTAAATGGTTAAAATGATCAATTACTGGGGCTGGGGATTTAGCTCAGTGGTTAAAGTGCTTGCCTTGCAAGCACAAGGACCCGAGTTCAATCCCCAGCACCAAAAAAAAAAAAAAAAAAAAAAGTCAATTATTTTGTATTATATATATTTTACAGTTTTTATATATCTCTAATAAGGATAGTCCAGAACCATCTTTCATAAATAGTAATATTTGACTCCTAAAATATAAATATGTAACCATGAATATTAAAGAAGATTAATTGACAAGACAAAGAGGCAATGCATAAATCAGTCTATTTTATCCCAGATACATATTACACTACCCCACACGTGTAATCATCTCTCACAAACAGGTGTCAGGGATGACTATCTCCATGGGAAACTGGTTATTTGAAGAAAAATTAAATGAACTCTGGTCTCTGGCCTACACAGAATAAAGTTAAGAGATATATCACTCTCTGCTGTAGGTATTTTTATGGGAAGAATATTGGCGTTGTCTAAGCATAAAATACTATATCTAAAACATTCTACACACCATAACGAGTACATAGTAGAATATATCAGTAGTCACAGAACACAAAAAGCTTATCACTGCCTGTCTTTCACTGAAATGTTTTTCATTGATACTTATTTATGTAATTTGTTTTGGCAGGTTTGAGATGTTTATTGTAATTCTTAAAAATTCTTTCTGACCTCTTTTCTGTTTTATCTCTTCCTAGATTTTTCCTCATATATTATTCTTTAAACATCATAAAATCCTCCCAGACTGGCTGTCTGGAATACTGAGTCTACTTTTTGTAAAGTTAAATCTGTGTTTTACTGCCTCCTATAATGATTTTAATTCCTCTATTCTATTTTTAATGCCCTCCCCATTCCTCCTTTTCTTCCACATCTTGTTCATTTCATCACTGACATTTTCTTCCCACTTGGTATTTCTGTATTATATTCTAATTATTTTTCATGGAGTTGATATTATCTTTATAGATACAAAAAATGCCAAATCATTTTCTAGAAAAGAACCTCTTTCTGGTATGTAAAATAATTTCCTCTAAGCCAGCTAGGTCTCATGACCTTATTATCTTTAGTTTGAAGTAATTTTTTATCTATTAACTTACTCTCCAACAAAGGGAAATCTGTTTGAATCAGTGTGTGCCAACTCCCCGTGCATTCGCGTGTACTCAGCCTCCTTGAACCAACCTTTGTGTTGGATGATTGTCTTCTGAGTCAGAGCTAGAGCTAGACAGTCAGTTATTGAACAGAGATCTCAGCCAAGTTTCCGACATCTCTGCAGCTCGCATCCAGTGTACCTCTATTGAGTCCCTGGGGGCCTCTTCCCTCATTCTTCCTCACTCTCCAATTCACGGGTATGTGAGAAGCAGAAAAACTTAGGGACACACAATGGCCACATCTCATCCTTTTCCTTTCTCTACTTACAACACTGTAAAGATGGGGAATGCACCCAAGATTATGGGTTCCCACCTTGTCTTTCTGGCAGTACTGTCCTGTCAGTTTACAGTCATCACATGAATGCAGTAGCAGCAGCAGAGGGAGCCAGGGGAGGGAGAAATAATAACGCTGTTTCACGCCTGATGATTTTGAAGGAGGCCTCAGTTTTTAGTCAGTAGGAACTTTGTGCTCATGACCCAAAGATGATTTTGCACAAGCTCACTGACACTATGACAAGGGTGGCCCATCTATTGTGCTTCTCCCAAAGCTTTATTGACTTTACAGTTACTGGGAAAACAACAAAAACCTTTCTAGATTCTGCACAGAGATCCTGCTTTTCAGCAATGATTTCTCCTTCTCTTTTCTCTCCTTCTTTATCTTTTAATGCATTTTTTAAAGCCATAGATATTTTTATGGACAATAAATACTAAGGCAGTTATAGACTTTGTAAGGGACAGTTTTATAGAAGGCATTATAAAAGTTTAATCTTAGACATCTTCGAAAACATCTATGTTTTGTCCTGGCTTTTATTTTCCTAAGTCAAAGCTTAATATTTTTTATTTACTAATTTCTTTTTTCGTATTGCAGTATTTTTCTCTCATTTGTAACTAATCTCCCTCACTGTCTTTAACTTTGGAAACTCATGATTTGATACAATAAATACTAAGGCAGTTATTCCTGAGATAACCCAAATGTTCTCATTAGCAGTTCAAAAGATTCCTTGAAATAAATAACAGAAGTAATTTCTCGAAGATTCCTTTCAAGTTTTAATTAACATTCTTCTTTATAAATTAATGACAGTTCTTTAATTTCCCCGTCTTTGTTAATATCTACTCTGACTCTTTATGTAAGTTTGACAAAATACTCCTTAGTGAAGCAATTTTTCACCTTCTTAATATTTCTTAAGGATTCAATTCTTGTACTTTTTTTGAGTCTAGTAGGTTTCCTGAGCTACTTTGCTTTTCTTTTTATTCAAGCTAAAATGGTTCTTTGATGTGGAGCTTTCCTAACAAAGGTAGCATTTCAAATTTGTAAATATGATTCATTTGTCATGAATTATTCCTATTTCCTGCCCAAATAAGTTACTTCAAAAAATTAACTATAACATTAACTGCATAGGGATGTTGTAGGCTTAAATTTAAATTAGACAATGTATAAAGAGCTTTAGTATAATTTCTGGTTCTTGGCAAAATCCTTAATGAATGCTTTCTGTGTACTCAATGTTTCTCTTGGTCTTTATGAATCCATGTATTTTTAAAAATACACATGGGAATTTAGCTAAACTGTGCCTTGTATGTAACTTTCTGTGAATAATTTCTAGCACATATACAGATAAATTGCAGATTTGAAGTGGATGATTTATTACAAATGTTTTTGTTTTTTGAAATATATCTAACTAGTATTTAATTCCTTTTATTCACTGATAAGGCAGAAGGCTAAAGGTACTAATGAACTACAGGATAAACACTCACTTTATACATTTATACCCTATATATATAAATATACATATGTGCATGTATATATTAATATGCATACACACATACAACTGTAGTTCAAATGAAAGTCAGATGTATTTAGACAGGAAAAAAGAAAATTCTATTAGAGTACAAACTATAGTTCATAAAATCCTAGTAGGGGAGGTGGTATTTGGGGTGAGTTTTAAGTAATAAATAAGACTAAAATCTTTAGAGACGGAAAAGACAATTTAGATAAAAGAAGTTACATGAGCAAAAGATACAAAGGCTAGAATTTACAGGACATGTGTTGTAACTAGTACACATTTCAGGGTGTTTTTAAAGAAATATACTTTTTGTAGGAAAAAGTGGGAAGTATATTTACAAGACCAAGGGTGACTTTGCAATGGTGATCCAAAATATTTAATTCAATTAAGTTAGTATTAAGGAACCACTGAACAGGGATGTTTTACCCTCTAAAGCACAAGTGCCTGTATACATTTACCATGTTTCAGTGACTAAGCTGACACTGAAAAACAGCAGTAAACGCTGTAGCTACGATCCCTGCCCTCGTGGGGTTTGTAATTTACTGCTAGAGATAGCAGAGGAATATGTCAGTACCATAATTACAACTGTAACAACTTCCATAAATTAATCATGATGAACGTGATCATTATGTATACAATGTATTGATACATGTTCTTGGTAAAAATTTTTTTAAATAAATTTTTAAAAAAGTAAAAATTTAAATGTCAATGAGGTTGATAGTCAAGTGATACTAATTGGGCACACAATCCTCAGAGTATATTCTAAAAGCTAACATTCAAACATATCTGATATATTGCTTCCAAAGTATAACTACGATCATCAGCTATGACTAAACCAAAGCACGAAATAGAACAAACACAAAGAGAAATTTGTGTTTGTATGTTGAGACTATATGCTAATACATTTAGCTGTCTTTAACTTTCAGGCATTCTGTTTTAAATTGTTTTCATAAATGATTCTGATTAAAATATCTTTATTAAAAACTAAAAAAAATGTGATACAGATATTATTTACCATTATCAATTGAAAATGTAGTCAATTTAGATTGGGAAAGACACATTTATACCAGTAACATTTAAACTGAAACTAGAGGAAACAAACTAATCACTCATATAAATATTGGGAACACAGATGATTCCAGAGGAAAAAAGTGTATCCATGTAAAGAAAGAATTTGGCTTATCCAAGGAACAGACACATGTTTAGTACAGTTGCACTTCATTGAAGAAGGAGAAAGAATGAAAGATTGAGGAGTTAGAATTGTGTCACATCATACTGCCCCTTGCGATGCAGTTTACTTTTTATATACCAAGCAATATGGGAGCATTTGGGGGCACTAAGAAGAGAGTTAGCATTTAATTCACATGTGTCAAGGTTAAAAAGATTTGCATGCTACCTCAGATGTACAAAATCACATAATGTTGATATAGCCTATAATTATTCTCATCTTCATCATGAATCTCAACACTTCTTCTGTAGTGAGAGAAACCTCATTCTCCACACTGCAAGGAAGCTTCAGTTTCATTTTTATTTCATACATTTTCTGGTTGAGTCTTTTTTTTAAATAAAATAAGTTCAAATTTCTCATTGGAAAACCCCTTTTCTTGCCAAACCTTCTCAACATAGCTTCTAGGGAAGCATGCACGTTCTCAGACTTATCCACATGTAGATCCTCACTGAATCCAATAAATTTGCCTTTATTCCCTCTTCTCACTGGGAACTCTGTTGGCTTTTAGGGCCAAGCTTTACATCTAAGACCCTAAGGATCTTTTCTCTCAGCATAGCCAAGTCATGTGGTCTCCCTCACTGACTTGGCCTCATCTTATTTCTTTCTACCATTATTAAATCTATGTTTCATCCTTGTCCTCCACCTGGTCCCACCCATGTTGTCTATTACGCAACTTCTGTTTGGGGTTATGATCCTCTGGCAGTCCCAGTGACTCTCAGCTCAATCTCCCACATGCCCAAATGAGAACATGCTACATTAACTAGATCCCTCATGGAATCCAATCACACACAGGTGCTATTATTAGCACACTCTCTGCCTAGTGTTCTAGCCACCATTTTCCTCTGTAGCAGCAGCTGGGCCTATGAGATGCTCCTTACCAAGAATTCTACAGGACACTGTGGACAGATGTCCTATTCTTTTGGTCTCCCCACCTCTCCACTAAGAGTTTCTATCATCTCTGTCTTCCCTTCTCTAGTATTTCACCCCATAATGAGGTAGGTGTGAGGACTCTCAGAACCAGCCTCTTAATGTGTTTTTCTCCTGGCATATCCCTGCCCTGTGACATAGCAAACCTCATCAAAGAGACACTTTCTGCTCCCTTTTCAACTCAAGTTAAATTCTTCTTATGCCATACCTTGGAAATCTTCACTATGTGCATATTATATCAGTATATTTTTTCCATGAGGGAAAATATTAAAATGATTGACTCAGTGATTATGATACCATGGGACATCAAGACTTAAAGGTAATAAATTTTTATTAATTTAATATTTATAAAAATATTATACTCTGTAATGATTTTATATGTGTGTGTGCACGTGTACATTAAAAAGGTCAGATGTGGTGGCACCTGCCTTTAATCTCAGGAGTTTGGGAGGCTAAGGCAGGAGGATCACAAGTTCAAGTCCAACCTGGGCAACTTAGTAAAAACTTGTCTCAAAATTTTAAAAATAATAATAACTTTTTAAAAGGGCTGGGGGTGTAGCTCAGTGCAAAAGCAATGGGTTTAATCCTCATTACAGAAAACTAAAATGAAATAAAATAAAAAAATTGTAAAATTGTAAGATACTGGGTGAGACAAAGACAAAATGTAACAGGTGCGGCATTTGTCAGTGCGAAGATCACTGACTGGGCAGCCGCACCCTGTGATTTTGTAGGGACAATCTCAGTTTATGCAGCGTGCTCTAAGGTCTTCAGCATATGATAGAATAATAGTGTCCACTTTTACTTGCCAAAGTGTCCTCATTTGAGTTAAAATTTGTATTCACACTATTTGTAACTAAAGCAAAGTAAATGTTTCAGAATGTAACCCAGATTAGAATAGTAATAGCCATAATGCATATTTCCTTTGTATTCACAGGAGTGTAGAAACATGGAGAAATAAGTACAAGAGTAACTGGCTCTTACACATTTTGAAAATGAACTCTAAAATTATTTGCAGTGATATTTTTGGCAACCAGGATAATTTCCAAATCAAATTCATCTATTCCATAAATTGTCAGACTAAATAGCAAAGTAGTTTAAGAAAAATACCTTCAGGCTAGGCACAAATATCAAACATACCCGGCAGTGTTGCACAGAAGTGAATGTTGCCCTGTCCAGAAGAGGCAATGGAGCTCTCCAGGACCAAAGGACAGTGACACTAGGCGCTTTCATTCAAGAGAGCAGGGAACTGAGGCCAAGTAATAGGCTGAATGTTGGTGTTCAAAGATATTAGATTCCCATTCCAAGAACCTGCACATTTTACCTGAGATGGAATGGAAAAGAAGATTTACCAATATGATTAAGTTATGACTTTCGAGACCTTGGATTATCTTGTGGGCCCTAACTATAACCACAACGCTCTTATAAGAGAGAAGCAGGAGATGGCACACAATCACAGAAGAGGAGAAAATGTGACTGTGGAGACAGAAATAAGGATGCCACCACAAGCCAGGGAACATCGGCAGTCACCAGAACCTGGTGCAGGTAAGAATAGATCATTCCCTGGGCTTCTAGAGGGAGTGTAGCCCTCTTCACATCTTGATTTCAGCCCAGATTTTAGACTGTGGCTTCTAGAACTGTGTAAGAATAATTTTTGTTGTTCTTAAGACACTAAATTTAATTTTTATAAAATGCAGTCGTTTTATAGCAGACACATAAACGCATACACCAAGACTGAATGAAGCTCAATCCACTCAAGATCATGAAGTCTAAAATTCAATGAAAGAAAAGAATAAGCCAAATCCAAAAAGGCTAGAGGAGGTATCTTTGTGGAGATAAGGAAGTAGAGTCATGAGTTCTGATAGTACTACGAAGACAAGTTGGGGGTCAAGGATATAAAGGTGTAGGTGATAGGGAGGAGTCCACGACTAGTGTCTAGAAGACCAGCTCGCAAATGTAGTGGGATTCTGTGGACACTACAGGCTGGGCAACTGAAAAGATTAACTGAAGGAGATGATGGGCTCCCAGTCGGAAGAATTAGTCCTAGTGCTGCTAGCCTCTGTCTCTGAGACAGATGATCTGATTTCTCCACTTTTTTTCTTTCTTTTTTTTTGGGGGGGGGTTTGGTTTTTGGTACTAGGAATTGACCCCAGGACTTTGTATGTGCTAGGTAAGTGTTCTACCACTGAGCTACATCCCCAGCCCTTTTCATGTTTTGTTTTGAGGCAGGGTCTTTCTAATTTTCCCAGACTGGCCTCAGATGTGTGATCTTCCTGCCTCAGCTTCCCAAATAACTGGGATTGCATGCACATGCCACTTTGTCCAGCTGTTTTCTTTTCATCTGTTACACGACAGCAATAATATCTGCCTTCTTTACCTTACAGATTTCTTAGGTGGATCAAATCAGATATCACATACAATATCTCTGTATAACTTACAAACTGCTATTTTATAGCCTGCAAAGTAATAGGGGTATTATCGATGCTTATACCCCCCAAATACTATGTCTTATATAACCTTTAAATTTTAAAATACAAAGAGAAGGAGAGGTTTCTCTAAGCAATCCCATACCTGGTGAGGGCTCAAAGCCCTTGCAAAGGTTTCTATGCATTTCCAAAAGGAAGGGAGATGTCTGCTCAGAGTCTTGCTTCTGGGCAGCTACAGTCTGTCAAGTATCTTATTGGCTCAAACAATTCCTCAATAAAAATAAATACATGAAAAAATGGAAGTATAAGAATTAGACTTTATCTGAAATTGTATTGAAAATAAAAAGGAAAAAACAGAGCTTATGAAGTTTTACATTAATTGCAGAAATACAAACATCCCTATTTAAAACTCCCTTGAGTCACTTTGTCAGAAGGAAAATTCCACAGACCTTGAAACTACGTAGTCCCTGCTCATACAGAATCCCAGACACCTCTCTATTTCCCATCCCTTCATTGTCTTTGTTCTAGTCCTTGGAGGACTATCCCAAAAAAACAAATTCCTGTCCTTCCTTCATAGAGGCATCACTGTTTCTTTTATTATTCAGCTGAGGGCTGACATCCAGAATTTTAGACTCTTAGATCTTAACTCAATCATTTAAGCTTCTTTCTTTCAAAAGATCATTTTCTTTACAGAAGACACCTATGGCCATCTGCTATAACGTCATGCTTACCTTGCTATGTGGTAATATTAAATGAAAACTATCACGTAATTCTTTTTTATTACATGTCTATGATACATAATGAATATATTATTTGTAATTATTTGATACCTGTCACGTGTTAATTATTTTACATCCCCATCCTTTCCCACTATTCTCTCCCAACTTCTCTTGGTCCACTTCAAATTTGCAAAAGATCCGTTTGTCTCCTATTGTCTTTTACTTTGCTCCTTAATATTTTTGTACTTTGAGCTGCTCGTATAAAAGAAACCATATATTTAAATATGTGTGCCTGATTTATTTCACTTATGTAAGGTGCATCCATTTTCCTACAAATGACTCAAATTTATCCCTTAAACCAGAGCACTACTCCATTGTGTATAAATAGCACATTGTCTTTATCCACCCATGTGTTGATGAGTATGTAGGCCATTTCCAAGATTTGCTTATTATGAATTTTGGTGCAATTAACACATGTATGCATATTTTATCTCTATAATATGATGTCTTTAACTCTTTCAAGGATATACAAGAGTTATATCTGGAACAAATATAGTAGCCAATTTTAGTTTCTTGTTGAATCTCCATACTGATTTCCGTAGTGGCTGTACTAGTTTACATTCTCATAAACAATCTAGAAAGGTTTATTTTTTGCCAAAACTTTACCATCATTTGCTATTATATGATTTCTTGAAGATAGCCCTTCCTTCTGGAGTAAGATGGAATCTCAGTGTTGCTTTAATTTGCATTTCTCTGATGGCCAGAGATGTTGAACAGTTTTTCATATATTTAGTGTCCATTTGTACACCTTCTGTGAAGTGTCTATTTTAATTACCCATTTTCAATTGAGTCTCTTATTCTAGGGGAGGTCTAATTTTTTCAATTCATTATATATTCTAGATATTAATAATCTGAAGAGTAGCTGACAAAACTTTTTTTTTCATTCTGTAGATTGTACCCTCGCTCCTTTAGTTGCTTTCTTTGCTGTGCAGATTTTTAATCTGATATAACCCCATTTGCTGATTCTTGATGTTATTTCTTGTACAATTGAGGTTCTGTTCAGAAATGCATTTTTCATGGGAGAGGATTTTTGCTTTTCTTTGTTAGGCATCTACTTTTTTGATGTATTGTGAATGATATTTTCCCTTTTTTTCTCACTGGGTTCATTATTGGTGTGCAGGAATGTTATTTATGTCTGTGTCTTGACTTTGTGTCCGGCCGCATTGCTGAATTCAGTTAAATCTAAGAGGTTTTTGGTGGTATTTTGGGGTCTGCTATGTAAAGAATTGTGTCATCTGCAGATAATGATAATTTGACTTCTTATTTTCCTATACCAGGGAGAGTGAACCTTTTAGAGCTTTCAATGATACAAACAGCCGGCTGTGGCACACGAGCCAGAGGTCCACCACCACTGTCACGCACATATCCCTTTTGCTTCTTTCCCTTGTTTGATTGCTCTGGCTGTTTTGAGTACTGTATTGAACGGGAGCAATGACATCCTTATCTTGAGTGGTGGCACTCAACAGGAGTGGCAACAGAAGACATCCTTATCTTGTTCCTGATTTTAGTGAGAAAGCTTTCACTTTTTTCCCATTTAGTATGACATTGGCCATTGGTTTGTCATAAATGGCTTTATCGGATAGAGAAAGTCATTGTCTATTTTCTTCAAATTTTTAACATAAATCAATGTTGGATTTTGTCAAAAGCTTTTTCTGCATCTATGAAACAGTTATGTGATTTTTCTCCTTACTTCTATTTACGCGATCTATTACATTAATTGGTTTATGTTGAAACATCTTGCATCCCTAGGATGAAACTTACTTGATCATGAGGTAGAATCATTTTGATATGCTGAATTCTATTTGCCTGTGCCTTATTGAGAATTTTTGAACCTACATACATTAAAGAGATTGGCTTGTAGTTTTCTTTTTCATTGCAATCATGTCTGGTTTGGGAATGAGAGTAATGCTAGCTTCCGCAAATGAGTTTGGAAGTACTCCTCGTTCAGTTTCATCGAAAAGTTTGAGGTATGTTGCTGTTATATCCTACCTGTAGGTCTTGTAGAATTGAATGGTGAATCAATGAGGTCTTGGGCTTTTCTTAATTGGTAAGATTTTTATTACTGCCTCAATTTTCTTGTCTATTATTGAACTGTTCAGATTTTTTATGTCTTATTGGTTCTTTTTTGTTAGTTTATATGTGTTTAGGAATCTGTCCATTTTTTTTTTCAAGATTGTCCAGTTTGTTGAAGTACACTTTTTACAGTAGTTCCTAATGATTTTCTTGATTTTCTCAATGCCTGTTGTGATTTCATCTTTTTCATTTTTAATTGCATTGATATGGAATTTTCCCTTCTTTTATTAAGTCTGGCTAAAGGCTTTTGCACTTTGTTTATCCTGTCAAAGAACTAGTTCTTCAATTCATTAATTCTTTTTTGTTTGTTTCAATTTCATTAGTTTCTGCTCTGATCTTTACAATTTCCCTCTTTGTTTGAGGTTTGGGTTTGGACTGTTCTTTTTGTTCTAGTTTCTTGAGGTGAATCATTAAGTCATTTATTTGAATGTGTTCTTTTTTCTAAATCTCCCTCTGAGGACTATTTTCATTATATCCCATTGGTTCTGATATGTTGTACTGGAATTCTTGTTTGATTCTAGGAATTGTTCAATTTCTTCCTGTTCAGGAGTGTTTATTTAATATCCAGTTGTTTGTAAAATTTTTGTGGTTTTTCAGTGATTTCTACTTTTCAGTGTGCTATGATCGAAAGGTATACATACATCATTTTTATTCATTTGCGTTTATGTAGGTAGCTTTATGGATTAGTACAGTTGTACCCCAGTTCAAAAACACTTTTGTTTGTCAACAATTTTGTTTCCAAACAGAAGTGTTAAGCAAATTTTTTTTTCTTGTGAACTCTGCATTGGGTGACAAACATGATCATGGCCATCTTTATTGTGTGAATACAAATATAGTCGTTGTCTCCAGAACTGTGGAACAAATTAAGGTCATGAATGGAGGTACCACTGCATGTGACCTAGTTTGAAGGAAGTTTCATGTACTTCTGAGATTAATGGATATTCTGTTGTAGTATGGTAAACACACTGTCATTCTTTTGTAAGGAGAGAATTTCTACTGGTTCTAATAGCATCAACAGATCCAAGCATGCATCAGTCATAAATGCTAAATCTTGTTTTAATAATTTTACCCTTTTGTTGATGCTCCTTACAGACTATATTTTATTGCTATCTGTGGCTTGCCTAAGATTCCCACACATGTCTGTCTGCCTTAGCTCTGCTTACAGAACCCAGTGTCACTCCCAAGCTGAGATGAGAGACCCTCTTTGCCAGTGCAAAGCAGTGAGCAGACCCACATGCCATCTCAGGCCTGTCCAGTTTTCAGAGGAACAGTAAGAGGGTGTTCACTCTGTTATGGCTCTGTAGAGTA
>PVJO010021057.1:0-30620 GCA_004026905.1 Hystrix cristata | reverse complement strand
GTATTTTTCTTTAAAACATGAAGAAATACATGTTAGAAAGTTAAGTGATGTATGTACATATATATTTATATATTTTTATTTATATATAACTAAGATAAGGCTATTCTTTTATATGATTACAAAAAATAAACTCCTAAGGTATCTCAAGTAAGTGTTCATTTTTTTTTTCCTACTGTGATGAATTGGAAACTGTGAAGAAATAGTTCATTTTTCCTTATTTCTCAGAGGTAGCTATTCCATGACCCAGACCACAGATTTAATTAAATTTTCACCATGCTTACTCGGCAAACTAAAGATATTTTTAACAATCATCCAATCTTAATTCGAATCTAGTAACAGTATTTTGATATCTTCCTGAAACAACAAAATCTACAATTTTATCACATAAGATATTTGGGAGATGAAAGATATTTATTCCAAATTTCTTTACATTTTATCCATACTAATTAGTACTGTCAAGTAAACTGTTATTTGATAATATGCCTAAGCTTATATTTTTCTCCAATAGAGGCAGAACAAAAACTCAAAAGGGAGCAGTAAGCTCCTACCAGGATGAAAGAGTTTTAAATGCAAAATCTGAATTACCATTAACTCTTCCATTTTTTTCTCTTACTTAATCATGCTAGTTTAAGAAAAGCTATTATCAAATATATTGTGTTCCCTCGTTGAAAATATTTTTATTGTCTCGCTGATGTGGTGAAAGAGAATTTCACTTCCAAGTAAATTATATGAACTTGTTTTTAACAAAGTTGAACAGGGTGCCTTGAACAGATTGGAGGACACTCCAAACAGAAACTGAATTTTTAAAATAATAAAAACTTATTTCTTGTTTCCAAAAAAAGTAAGTCTAAGAAGAAATCAGATAAGAAGTAAACATTGAACACTATTTGAAATTACTGAATGTAAAATAATTTCTCCTTCTGGTATTCAACAGCATATTCTAGCATCATATACTATATTATCTATATATGATATCATGGAGAAAGTTATCCATTTAACATTTTTGAAATAGACAGTGGATTGATCAAATTCTACCAACCAAACATTTCATATGAACATAATGTCATTTCATAATCCAGGCACAGAAAGATAAATGTTACATGCTCTTATTCTTTTGGTGACTATAAAAAGCTGATGTTTTGGAAGTAGAGAATAAGACGATGGTTACCACAGGCTGGGGAGAAGTCAGGAAGAGGGCTGGGGAGATGCCCATCAATGGGGACTAAGTTGCAGTTAGAAGTGAGAAGGTTCAGTGTGCTTTTGCACTATATGGTGACTATGGGTGACAGTAATGTACTGTGGAATTCAAATGCTAGAAGGGCTTTCGACAGATCATGTTTACGTTTTAATACTTGGGTCTTTGGTCCACTTGTATTTAAATGTACCACACAGTGAGAGATGTAAGTCTAGGTTCAATCTTTGGCAGATAGAGAGCCAATTTGCCTGGTACCATTTGTTAAAGAGGGTATCTTTTCTCAAGTGAAAGTTTTGTTGTCAAAAGACAGATGGCTGAATGTGTCTGATGTTTCTGCATCTTCTACTCTGTTCCACTGAACCAGACATCTGTATCGGTGTCAATACCATGCTATCTTTGTCACTGTGCCTTTGTAAGATAACTTGAAAACTGGGATTGTGATGCCCACTGCTTTGCTCTTGGTACAGAGACTGCTTTTGCTATTCTGTGTCTCTTCTGGTTGCATACAAATTTTAAGATTATTTTCTCTAGTTCTGGGAGGTAAGCTGTTGGTATTTTGATTGGCATTAAATGTATATATCAGTTTTGACTGTATGTCCATTTTGACAATAATTGTTTCCCCTATCCAGAAACAGGGATATCTCTCTATTTTCTGATGTCATCTTGGATCTCCTTTTTCAGAGTAGAATTTTTACATTATTGAGATCTTTCATTTCATTTTTTGTTAGTTTGTTTTCTAAGTACTTAATTTTTTTCTTGATGTTATTGTGAATGTTATTATTTTCTTAATTTCTTTCTTACTGAGTTCATTTTTGGTGTACAGGAATACTATTGATTTTTGTATATAGATTTTGTATCCTGCCACCTTATTGAATTTGTTTAATAATTCTAGGAGTGTTTTGTGGAATTTCTGGGTCTTCTATGTGCAGAATCTTGTTATCTATGAATAAAGATAGTTGGACTTCTTCCTTTCCTATAGTGGGGTGCTGAGGATCCCCACTGTAATTGTGTTGATGTTTACCTCTTCCTTTACCTCCAGTAGTGTTAACTTTATAAGGATGTGTTCACTAATTTCTTTTTCAGTGTGTGTTTACAGGCAGCATGATGTTGGGATTTTTTTGTTTTGTTTTGTTTTGTTTTGTTTTATTCAATCCATGTATCTGCATTTTTGATTTATGAGTTGATATTACTCATATTGAGATTTTGTTTTTACTGAAAGGTGATGACTTTTCTTGTCATTGCATTATTTTCCTGTTGGTGATCCCTCTGTTTTCTCTTCTGCTTAAATGTTCATCAAATTCAATGTATTCATTCCATGAGAATTTTGCACACCCTGACTTCTGTGTCCTTTCTAGGACATCCTTGAGAATATTCTGGTGTGCTGCTTTGGTGGTCATAAATTTCTAAGGTGCTCTTTGTCATGGAGAGACCTTACTTATCCAGAAATTTTGGAAGATAGTTTTGCAGCATATATTATTTTGGGAGAGAAGCTGTTTTCTTATAAAACTTAAAACGCTTCATTCCAAATTCTCTTTGCTTTTTTGTTTTGAGAAGTCCAGTTTAATTCTAATGGTTTTACCTGTATAAGTTATTTGTTTCTTTTCGTTAACTGCTTTTAAGACTCTGTACTTGTGTTGGAACTTGGTATTTTCACTGCAATATGCTTTGAAATCACCAAAATAATAGAGTCAAAGACAAACCAAATACTGCCATACCATAAGGACTAATAAAAGCTTCTACTATACCAACTTTAACAATAGAAATCTACAATTCCAATCTACACACAAAGACCAACCAAATATTGACATACAGTAAATATCCAATAAATGCAACAACTACCACCCCTTAAGAAGAGAAAAGAATTCAACAATAATAATGTAGATTCAATTGCATATCTAAAGATTAATAAACCTTAATGTTAATACTAGTAAAGATGGATGGAGTGGAGAAGGAGAAAAGGAAAGTAGTAAAATTTGAAAAATAATGAAGAGCCTTATCTGAACGTGGAAATTTTCTCAGTCACAAATGCATTAAGATCTCTCAACTTCTTTCTGAATTTCTCTCTCTCAGAGAGAATTAATTCTTGTGCAACAACTTACTTGACTGTCTGTATATGTGACAGACTCAAGTCTTTTAGTCTGCTATTCTGATATCTTGGTGATGTCAACTCTTTTTTTTTTTTTTTTTTGTGGTGCCGGGGATCGAACTCAGGCCCTTGTGCTTGCAAGGCAAGCACTCTAATCACTGAGCTAGATCCCCAGCCCCTATGTCAACTCTTAAACATATTCTTAGATAATCTTAGCAATGAGACTTCTCAATATTCATCCAAAGAAATAGAAAGTTGTGATTATACAAAAACTTTTAAGTAGATTTTTATAGCAATTTATTCTTAATTGCCAAAACTTAGCAGCAACCACAATGTCTTTCAGTAGATGAATGGGTAAACTCAGATAAATCCGTGCAATGGAATATAACTCAGCCATGGAAGAAGCATACACACACATTACTATGCGGCAACAGCTAAACCCAAAGTCTTTACAGTTTGACTCCAACTACTCAAAAATCTGCAAAAGAAAAAATGTAGAGATAGTAAAAGGATCAATGATTTTCAGGGATTATGGTGAGAGAGAGAGACTAAGAGAGAACAGAAGGTTTTCTTTTGAGCAGTGAAGCTACTTTGTACAGTACTATAAAAGCAGGTCAATACCATTAGACATTTGCCCAGAACCAGGGAATATTCAGCACCAAATGTGAGCCTTCTGTGTACCATGGACTTTGGGTGATGATGACATGTCACACAGAATCAACAGTTATGAAAAATGTACCATTCTGGTGGTGAGTGTTAATAATGGAGGAAGCCACACATGTGAGGAGGAATTATGGGAAACATTCCTTCTCTATCTTCCGGCCAATTTTGCCCTGAAGCTAAAATTCCATAAAAACAATGAAGCCTGTTGATAAAAGTGACTATATTAATTTGCTTGACCGAAATAAAAATAGTACAGACTCAGCGGTTTAAACGACAAACTGTTTTCTCAAAGTTCTGAAGGCTAAATGTCCAAGATCATAATTTTGGCCGGTTTTGTTTACTTGAAGGTCCTCACTGCTTTGCATGCAGATTAGTGTCATCTCTCTGCATCTACACATGACCTTACCGTGTGACAGTGTGCATTTCCAAATTTCCTGGTATTATTCTTTTATTATTATTCCAGCGCGACTGAATCTGTGCCCATACTAATGGCCTTATTTTAATACAATCTCCACTATCTGATAGCCTGTTAATTAAAGTTTCAATATATGAATTCATTGGTGTTGACAGAGAACAAATTCATAATTCAGCCTATAATATAGACTTTTATTAATGTGACAAAAGAATTGGTACAATATATTGAGTTAATGTGTGTGATTAATGTCTATTAGTAATGTAAAATTCATAAAGATAGCAATAATAGATGATGAAATAATAATCATTACTTTGCATCATGATTCTAGAATCATTTAGTGAATTAGTTTCCAATATCCTTTTTCTACTACATTAATTAACACAAACTGCATTTGCTCAGATATGGTCATCAATTCATCTTAAATGAGTAACTTATACTCTGGTTCTACACAATGATCGAATTCTCCTTATTTTACAAAGCCTTTATATATATAATTCTTAACATGGAGCACCCATGTAAGATTACATACAGAAGTATTTATTTTATGTACTTCTAAGTCTTATTAATATTTATATCACCAAAAATTAAAATAATATAAAAAGTAAACTTTAGGAAAAATTACTTCAAGGAAAAATAAAGACAAAGTCTAACAAGTATAATAACACCACATTTTGATTAGAAATTCTTTGTTTTTTTAATTGATTTAAAATATTAATTTGCGATATACTTTTCTGTAAAAGCAATTTATCAATATCTGTTTAAGTATGTCTAGAAAATATTTTTAGCATTTCAAAAGCTTTTCTTGCTGTTTTCAGTGGAAATAGCACATTTTCTGGATGAAATTCATTAATCTAAATATTGCCAACAAACACATACATGTATGTACATAGATATACATTCTGTATTTTATTGCTGTTTTATGTGTTCATTGTTGCTCGTCTTCATTAGCTTATAAGCTCCATCAGTGTAGAGTGTCTTCATCATGTTCGGATAGTTTATCCATTATGTTTAATCTATATTATTTCAATTTTCCTTAAAATGATAAGTTGAGGTAGGTAACAAATATACAAACTAAATGAAGACTATATGTTCACTTTTAATCTGAATATGATTTTGGTCAAGAACCTATGAATACAATGTTAACAATTGTTCATCAAACCAAAAAATTGTAGTTGTGACTGTGAGAAAAAAATACCTTAAATGTCTCCAATCCCTCTTAAATTTAGAGAGAACAACAAGGTAAATAAGATACACTGGATGATACCCAGAAAAAATATACATTTAATTATATCTTTAAAAATTCCAACAGATAGGATAAAATCAAAAATGAATTCAAAAGTTAAGACAAGCTACTCTGGATCCATCAGATTAATCACCACAAGGATTTCTAAAGGGTTATAGACGGCAGACAAGTCACAGAGAACCTGAGAAAATGAACACCAAAGTACAGAACTCAAAGGGAAGCCAGGCATGGGTGTGCATACCTGTAACTCCAGCACTCTGGGAGGGTGAGGCAAGAAATCAAGGGGAAAATGTAAACTAGGGGATATTACTCATAATATACGAGGTGTGATAGAAAATACCGTTAATGTTCAGTAACAATATTTGTCACAGTAAAAGAAACATTGTCATTAGTCTCCACCAAAAAGTCACCCCATACACTTCTAACACACTTATCCCATCGTTTGTGCTACTTTCTAAAGCAGTTAGTGCCTTTAGTTGTACTATTTTTGAGGCTGTCTCATAGCCTGAATCAATTAAAGCATTTACCTTTCATGGTCATTTTATTTTGGGGAAGAGCCAAAAGTTTCACAGTGCCGGATCCAGTGAATAAGGCAGATGAGGACACAGAGTAATGTATTTACAAGCCTGCCTTTCCACTGGACGGCATTTAGCAGCAGAACTCACCATACCTTGTAATCACATCTTGTACAGACATCAGGAAAGAGGAGCTGCAGAACTGCTTCGGAACAATAGAATAAGTATGTCCAAAGCCAAGCGGACTACTTTGAGGGGAATGAGTGTCAATGTGTCCTTTACTGTATTGATTTTTTTATTAAAAATATCACCACGTATTTCTCATACCTTATATTTCATAATTTTCGGTACCACCTGGTAGATGTAAACAGGAAATTGGTATCGGAATCTACAATCACACACACAAAATAATTTCAATTTGCTGTGTAATTTAACAAGTCAATGTTATATAAACAACAATTCATTCCTGAAAATAATCAAAAAATAGTTCAGTAAGCAAGTAGTGTAGTATTAGTTATTATAAGCTGTAGTAAAAGACAAAATACATAAACTTTTTCCTCTTAATTTGAAGGTACAATTATAGACAACTTTATAAAGAGTGTTACAAAATCAGTACAGTTTTGTATCAAAACTTCAGAGATACAAATGTTCAAACACAAAGTCATTTCAAAGTGTAAATTGTTCATAGTTTTCTTTTAGAATTACTTCCTGTTGACGCCTTGAATTTTACATAGAACTTTAGTAACCTTAAGCAATCAAAAAAGAGATATATTGTTATATGAGAAAAATGTTTGTATAATGACTATATTCTATCACATCACCAGAGATAAGAGTATCCAAACTGAATATGAACCTATAAACTGCCCGATTCAAATACAGTGCTTCTAAGGTACTGTTAGACTGTTTTGTGCCTATTCTCATGAAAGCTCACTAATTTTAGGAAATAGTTGTAAAGCTTAAAGGACTGGAATAAAATATTGCCTAACTCAATTTAAATATCCATGTTTCTTTAAACCTTTGTTGTTTCAATTATTTTTATGGGCCTACAAATGTAAGAATTTTAACAGTGAGGACTATGTTTTACCAATCAACACAATTATAGCTTGCAAAAAAATACATTAAGATATGCTTTACACTGAACCTGGTAACTCGGAAAAACTATTCTAGTGCATAAGAATCCACAATCAAGCACTATCTTCTCTTAGGGAACAGAATTACCTGGAATTAAAGAGCTTGATACGACTAAATGTCCACATGGAGAAACATACAACCCTCAAATTCCTTAGTTTACATGAATTTTTAAAAGATTATCAAAATTTCTCCTACATATTTTATATTGTTTTCACTAAATCATTCCGTTATTTAAATTTGTAATATAAAATGCTTGAGATTTCGCGTCAGCAGATCCAAATTCATATGTTTCTCTTATCTTTATGAATGAATAGTATTGAGCAAGTTATTTAAGCACATTGATATTTATAATTCATTTTTGTTTTCTACTTAATGTCAAAATTAACACTGAAAACAATTGAACACAAAAGAGGTTATACACAAATGAAGAAAAACTCACATGATCAAACTCATCTCCTCTGTACAACTAAATTTTAAAAGATGGTAGAGAAAGTAACAACATTGTTTAAACTGCATTATTGTAATTTGTGATCAACAATTATTTACATGCAGAAAATTTATCTTTCATTTGTGTCACAAATGGTAATATGTCTTACATATGGTGTGAGAAGCTTACGATTTTTGACAAAAAGAAAAGCTATTTGAAGATGTACATGAGTTAATGAAAGACTAGTCCACACCAAAAACCCAACAAAGGGAAATTCATGCTACAGAGTGATTTTTACTTTGCCCAGTATAATTATGGCTACAGTCAACTGGTTAAGAATTTCGAGGAAAAAAAAATCATTGAATAAAATTAGGCATGATGAAATTTTACAAGTAATACACTCATGAGACTATGGGAAGATTGCAGCTGTAATTGACTTCAAAATACAGAGACTCCCACTGTAATTCGTCATTTTTCAATACAGAAATAACTGCACAGTGGACACATGCAATCCTCCCTAAAAACTGTCCAAATGGTCAGCACACTTTATGAAATTTATTTATGTTATGGGGCCAGATATATTGGTGTTTCACAATCATATTGTGAAGAAAGACAAACCAAAGACATTATGTGCACTCGGAACAGTGCAAAAAAGATCATTTTAAAATATTAGCGCTGCTTGATTGTTTTTATCTTTTCTGTAACTTCGGATATGTGGAAAGTTTTATTGGTTTTGATTTTATCTCCCTAAACTCTTTTAAGGAGTATTAATGAGATCTTAATACAATTTATCAATAAACATAGTGGATGTGCAAAATGAATGTATTCACAATACAAAAATTATTACAAATAATTTATAATTTGGTGCAGTATTTAATTACAGGCATAAATATTTACAAAACTCTTGTTTTGCATACATGCACAATTGCTTTTGTTTCAGTTAAAATATATATTAAACTACACTTTCTTGTAATTTAAAGCATAAAAATATGTCAACCTTTTCCTTCTGATACTATCCGTATCCTTTCCAGTCGACATGTGCATTTAATCTTGGTCAACATACTCTACGTTTAATAAAAAATGGTATTTAGCATAGCAAGTGTAGCCAGTGCAAGGCCCCGAGTTCAGTCCCTAGCACCAGAAGAAAAATAATATTTCCTGTACAATTTAAATAATTTTTCTTAAAAACTTTTGAAAACATGGTTTTCAAAGTAAATGTCTAGACAAATTCATCATGTATACTAAGGTGACTTAGGTCGATAGCTATAAAGGACTCATAGTTTACGCTTTGTAATATAAGCTAAATGGTTGATTGGGTTCATTTTTCTCTGGTTCACTCAGCAAGGATTTATCATTTTTTCCTTCCTTCTCTTTGTCACTGACAGGTAAAGAACCAAGAGATTTAAGTTTATATCCAATGCTTCCATTACCTATTTAAAGCAACTACAAGGCAATAAGGATGCTAAGTACATTCAAACTATTTATTTCGTTCTATTTTTATATAGCTTAATTTTTAGTTGTAGAAGAGACCTAGAAACTGAAGAGCATAAATATCTAGCTAGCCATATCAACAATGATCCTTCCATTGAAAGATTATTTGTTTCTTTTTTTAAATAATATAACAATGTAGTATAATTTTAAAGTATTACTCATCACTTGTGAATACATTTATATCCAACTGAAATTTTCTCCGTACACCATTGCATCATATAGGCCACTGGATAGAAACATGTATTTCTTACCCTATCCTGGTCTTCTGAGTAAATAATAAATTTTATTTTTAAAATATTCAAAACCAAAAATGTCATACATATAACAAAAATCATGAAGAATTCATAATCTATAGAATTCAGAAAGAACAAGATTGATAGATGTAGTTGTTAAACTTGATTGTATAAACTTTATTGGCTTGGGAGCTACCTAAGCGGTTAGTAAATCTCAATTCTGGGTGTGTGTGGGTGGGTCAGGGAGGCAAGACTTTGGGTACTGTGTGAGTCCCTGGCCTATTCCTCTCTGGTCCGGTTCTCTTGCTCTACTTCCTGCCACCATGCATTTAACATCTTTGCTCTTCCGAATCCTTCTGTCACGATGTTTCTCCCTTTGCCCCAGCCAACTATGGACTGAATTCCCCAAACTGTGAACCAAATTAAACCATTTCCTTCTTTAAATTGTAGGCCTTGGGTATTGAGTATTGAGTCTTGCTCGTAGGAAACCGACTAATACAGTCAGTATTAAAAAATAAAGCAGTAAGCCACAGCTAAGAATATGTAAAAGATAGCAATGTTGTGAAAGTGGGAGAAAATTGTTTTGCTCAGCAGAGTGAATGGATACCAAAAGGTAGGAGGGACTATGGGGCAATTAGCTCTGTGATTCGCTGAACTCTGCATTCCAGAATCTGGGCCATAGAGCCCATACTATGCCTAAATAGTAGGCAATAGTGATATTTACCTCCAAGAGAAAGTAGTAACTGTGGGCACAGAGGCCACAGAAGATGGGTTCTGCCCCTAAATAGCTCTACGCTCTAGAGGACTAGAATAAAGCCTACGGGAAGTGTGAGCTGCCAGAAATCCCCACCAACCATGCACCACTGTTTTTCTGCAGTATCACTGGTAGCAAACTCAAGTCCACTCCTCAAAACCAGCACCCTCTGGCAATGAAAATGGAATTCATCAAAGATGAGTGAGTAACCACACAGAAGAATAAATGTTGTCTGTCACTGCGATACTGCACATTTAACAATTCATTTTCACAAAATCAAAAAAAACAAACAAAGCATCTCAATTTGTTGTGTTTGCTAATTTCTCTTCTATAAATATTTCCACAATGACCTAATTTGTTCTAATCATGTGTAGTCAGTGAATGAAGACTTGGAGAGAGATGCACAAATTTGGCTTCCTGAGCAAGTATAAGCTGTGACAGGCACACCACTGACTGTTATACAGCTCACTATTAATGTTCATTCACATAGAAAATATTTATCGAGCTGTTTCCATACCAAGTATAGTAAGAGATAGTGAAAATTCGTGGTAAACAGCAGCAGAAGTGGTCTCCAATAAAACAAATTTAAAAATGGATAATTTCAGTTTTTTGATGAGGGTTTTGAGTCAATAAAACAGTGACTGTGCCATAGCGAGATCACTGTAATCAAAGAAGAGTGTTCATTCAAGCAAATACCTGGGTGATAAAGCGCAAACAGGAAAACGCTGAACTAAGCACGTCAGGCCATGAGACCAACAAAATAAACTCTCCAAGGCAGGAGCCAATTGAGAGTGCCAGACACTGTGGGAGCATGGTGGGCGGAAGCAGAGAGTGAGAGAGTGAAGTGGAGAAAGGAGACCAGAAAAGCAGCAGACGTCAGAATACATAAAGATCAATTAGAGATTGATGAGGAAATTGGATTATATCTTAGTGTGAAGCGAAAAGCTTTGAGACTGATAAACAGAAATGTGGCCTTAAATTGATAATTTGTGAATATAACAACAAAGTAGGAGATCAATTAAGAATATACTGCACCACAAACTGGTAGAAAATATCTTTCTTATACACACCAAAGATTCTTGTCAAGAAGATGGAATCTAACAACTCAACATTCAACGTAATACAAAAATGAGCAAACTACTTTAACAAAGAAATTTTAGTTTGGCAAATAGCAACTATTGCAAAAGCAGGTCTAGGAATGAGGAACGAGCACACGAAAAGGTGCTTCACATCTTTACTCTATGTGCTGCATATAAGAAGGATGTCTATAATTAAGCCTTATCAAATATTGGCAAGGGCAGGAGTAGATGAAACTCCTAAATATTGCATCCCATTTCTAGACATTTAGCAGAACCCATATATCCACAAAAACACTTGTACACAAATAGTCATGGTAGCTGTAATTGCACTGGCTCTAATAACAGAAACAATGTATTTTCATTGCTTGAATTGAAGAATCCTGGTTGGTACAGTGGAGGAGGGTCAGTGAAGCAAATTGGAACTGTCCATAGTTTTACATGGTGGATAGAAGAGTCAGAAAAATTCCTGTAACTCTGAAATGTGTTCTGTACTAACTCTTATTTTTCTATCATTTCAGCATTGTAGTATTACACTTTATTTCATATGAGTCTTATTTTCTGACCTCTTTCCTTGTTCCCACTCAGTTGTAAATCACATTAAAGTCTTAAACTCTAAAAGCCACTTAATATTTGTTACTTGGAAACTTGAGAGCTGATATTTATTTCAAATTTGGGTCTCTATTTCAGAAATGAGTAAAAAAAGAATAATGCAATAAACAAGATAGGCGAAAACAACAGCACAGTGATGGATGAGCAAATTACCAATTAACAAATTACCAACGGTTATAATTTGTCTTCATTGAAATGCTGAGACAAGCATGATTGGCAAATAGAATGCGAAGGAAAATACATCCCATCTAGTGACTTAACAGAATAGGCAGGTCAGACTTACAAATAGGATTCACTATGAATTTAACTATTGTATTTCCTCTTTTGCCCAGCAGAAATATTTTGAAAAGATTACTTTCTCTTTTCGAAATGGGGAAATGGGCATTATTTTTGTAGAATTTTGGAATAAAAGTTCTGTTCATTTACTAAAGGAATTTGGAAAGTGTAACCAAAGATGATATCAAATAATAAGGTAGGAGTGATTCAAAAGGCAGATTGTGTCTTCCCAAAGCCTATTTATTAATGCCTAAAACATTGTTTGTATATACACTTCTTGCTCAGTATCAAAGATACATTTGATTTGTGTGTGTGTGTGTGTGTGTGTGTGTGTGTGTGTGTGTGTGTGTGTTTCAGGACAGGCAGGGGAAAGAATAGATGACAGGGAAAAACTGTACATATAGAGGTAAACCCACAATGACCTGACATTGAAGTGCTGGTTAAATATCCTAGTATATTCAGAGTTTAGCCTCAGTCCAAAGATAATTATTATTTTGGAGAATTAATGGATGATGAATTTCAATGAATGTAATATTGGAAATATAACTATCTTCAAGTGACGCTTACTTTACCTCATACAATTCTAATTTTATGGTGAAGTAAAGGGTGGGCGCAGAATCATTTTAAGTCTTACAAAATGATTAATAAATAGCGTAAGTTTTTAGTATATCTTAAATTTAAATTGATTAAATGCATATTAGATGAAAATAACCTTTATTCAGTTAATTCAGCTTATTATTTCACAAGTAGAGGAAACACTTCAAGACACCAGCACAGGCAAGGAGTTTTGGACATGATACCAGATCCACAAGCAACAAGAGCAAAAATTAGAGATGACATTGGACTAAAAAGCTGTGCACAGCAAAGGAGCTGATGGGTGGAGTGAAGAAACAATCTATCATGGGGAGAAAATATTTACAATCTATTCATCTGATGTCAGAGAATAATGCTAAGAGTGTAAAAGAAACTTAAAATCTCAACATTCAAAAACCCAACAATATGATTTTGAAGTAGGCAAGTGAAAAGAAATTCATCAGAAGCACTTATGTAAATGGCCAAGAGCTATATGACAATGGCCCAGCATCACTAATCATCAGGGAAATGGAAATCTAAATCAGAGCAAGGCTGGAGGTGACAAGCTCGGGTGTATACCACGTGCTTGCCATGCACATGGCACTGGGGTCAGTTGCCAAGACAAAAAAAAAAAAAAAAAAAAAAAAAAAAAAAAAAAAAAAAAAAAAAAAAAAAAAAAAAAAAAAAAAAAAAAAAAAAAAAAAAAGAAAGAAAGAAAAAGAAAAAACCCACAGGCAATGCAATACCACTTCACCTAACTCCAGTAACAATGATTATTATGAAAAAGATAAAGTCTAGCAAGTCCTGGCAAAGATGTGGAGAAAAAGAAACTGGTACTCTATTGCTGAAAATGCAGTTTAATACTACTATTATGAAGACCAAATGGAGGTGAAAGAGATAAGGAGAAGAAAGAAAGAGGGAAGAAAGAAGAAATAAAGAAAGAAAAAGAAAAAAACAAACAAATAAAGAGAAAGAAAGAAACAAAGAAGGAAAAAGCAAAGAGAAAGAGAACTGCCCTATGATCTATGTATCCTACTGGATCTATACCAAAAGGAAGTCAAATCATTATGGATAAATACACCTACACTCCCACATTTATTTCAACATACATTACCATGGCTAATATGTAGATTTAGTATCCAATATAAATTGAGTATCCATTAATGAATGATGGATAAGGAAAATGTGGTAAAAACAATGGAATATTATTAAGCCATAAAAAGAACAAGCTCCTGTCATTTGCAACAACATGGATGGAAGTGGGAAACTTTATGCTAAGTTAAATAAGCCAAACATCAAAAGACAAATGTCACGTATTTGGAAGCTGAAGGAAAACAGATTTCATAAAAGTATAATAGAAGAATGGTGGTCACTAGAGGTTAAGAAGGGGGTGGTGATGAAGGTCAAATAATAGGTACCAAAATAATAAGTACAGCTAGATAAAGGAGTAAATTCTAGTGTTCTACAACACAGGACCCTGAGTATATTTTACAACCACTTATTATATGTCTTATGAAGAACAAAAAAAAAGGAGTTGAAGGTTTCTGACACAAATAAATGATACATGTTTAAAAAGATGGAAAGTTTAATTGCCTTGACTTGATTATTACACATAAAATAAGTGTATCATACATAAATACTTACAATTATCATATGCCAATTAAAATTTTAGGAAATTTAATATGAATAAGTAAAGTTGGTTTACATATGTTTAAACAAAATCATGAACAGAAGTACAACTAATGAAATAAGACAGAGATATTTACAAAAATTTTAAATTTCAGTTTATAAGAAGTACTATAGTGCATAAGAGAGAATGCAGTTAACAGCATGCTAAGTAATTATTATAATTAAATGTGACATACTATTTTCTTATGTGGTTTCAGCTTTTTAAGTGGCTGTCATTTTATGACTCCAAAGAAAATATCATTTCTGCATATATAAAATTTGTAGTTGCAGAACATTCAGCTGAACCTTATTTAGAACTAATTTGATTAAAAAAATTGGAAATTTTAAAAGTTAGTTTGAAAGATTTAAAGTGGACACCTGACTCAACTAGGCAATTGTAAAAAAAAAAAAGAAGAAAATGATCCCCAAGATTAAGCTAGGTTAAAGAAAAAACAAACTTTGTAAAATATGTTACCTCACATTTTAAGAGCAAAGAAAAATACTTATCTCCAATAAGTTATTTATAACTTGCCATGCAATGAGAAAAATCATCAGGGCTGTGTGATTAAATAGAAATGATACTGGAGAGTTCAGTATAGTAGCAAAGAAGCCATAAGGTTAATAGGCAACAAGATCCTTATTGAAGATTGGACATTAACATCCACTGCATCTGTCTTACTTTTCTTGTTGCTGAGACAAAATACACAAAACCCACAAATTAAAGGAGGAAAGTTTTATTTTTGGCTCACAGTTTGTAGAGGTTTCAGGCCATAGTCAGCTGGCTCTGAGGCAGGTGGTGTTGCGGGGAGAAACAGCCCCTGGCAAAGCAGCCAGAAGGCAGCATAGCAGTAAGCCTCCCTTTCTCTTTTATCTCATTTCTCGTACAAGCCTTTTGGGTTATGCCACCCACACCCAGGGTTTTGATACACACATTACACACACCCAGAATTTTGATAAATTAATTAGTGAACTAATCCCATACTCCACACCCTTAATCCCAGTATCACACCTTTAATCCAAATTCACACACCCTAAATACCGCCACCTCCAAAAAGCCCCACCAATGATTGCATGAGGTTTGGGGGGAACATCTGGACACAAGACATAACACCTATGAAAATACAAGGTTAGAGAAGACATACAAGAAAATGTAAATTGGGAGAAGTGGTGGTTAGTGTAGAGTGTCAATTTGATTGACTTTAGGATCCACCCAGGAGATTGAGAGATTGGTAGAGTACACTTCTGGGTGTGTCTGGGGAGTCATAGATGCATGGCCTTGGTTCTTGTCTGGTTCCTCCCTGCTTCTACTCTGGCACTGTTCCTTTGCCCTCTTTCCTGGCTACATGAACTAAGAATCGTTGCTACACAATGCCCTTTCCTTATAGTGTTCCTGCCTTGGAGCTAGTCAGCCAATTATGGATTGAAGCCCCTGAAACCATGAGCTAATTACGGTTCTCCTCCTTTAAATGTTGGGTGTTGGGTACTTTGTCCAGCAATGGGAAAGCTGAATAATAGGAGATTGTCTCCAAACTGATGATGGTGATTATAATTTAGTGAAAGAACTTTGATATTGAAATATTTTTAGCTAGTATCATGGCTGAGCATAGAGATAACAGACTTGTCTGCTGCTGAGGGAAATACTGGTAGAGAAAGGTATTTAATCATATTTCCAAAACTTTTATTTTAATTAAATTAAAAGGAAAACAATTTTGTTTTCAGTTTATTAAATGCTCAATTAAATATTAAATAATTTAATGAATTATGAAAATATCATGTGCTACATGCCAGAAACTCACTACTCTAGTCAAGATATAGAATATTTCCAATTCCCTGGGAAGCTTCCATAGTCCTTCATTTATTCAAGATCCTTCAAACTCTTAGGCAAACAACAGTCTGACTTTTGTTACCAGTATAGCTCAATTTTATCTAACATATAGTTTGGCAGAAATACTATCCTGGGATCTATAATCTTTTTGTGACTGAATAAGACATATTTTTTCATGAAATTCAACATAACATTGATGAATCAGTCCATATTTCATTTTTATTGATGGGTAGCAAATCACTTAAAAAAGTATCTCAATTAATATATTCACTTACCTCTTAGTAATTTCCAATATTAGGTTATTTTGAATAAAGCCACTATGGATTTTATTGAACAAGTCTTTTGTGCACTTTTCATTTATCTAAAATAAATAGGATCAGAGCATAGTTACATATTTATCGTGTGTGTGTGTGTGTGTGTGTGTGTGTGTGTGTGTGTGTGTGTCTGTCTGTCTGTCTGTCCTGGGGATTGAACTCAGGGTCTTGTGCTTGCTAGGCAAGTGCTCTCACCACTGAGCTAAATCCCTAGCCATATGTTTAACTTTATAAAGCAACCTCTAAAAGTTTTCCAAAGTGGTTGTGCAATTTTAGCTTTCAGGCACCATTGTATAAGAGTATTATTTCTTTCATCAACACATTTTACCATCAGTAATTTTTATTTTTATCAATACTAGTGAATATGAAATGTGATTTATTTGTGCTTTGAAATATTTCATCCCAATTTCTAATGAACATCTTTTATGAGCTAATGGGCCACTTGTATATTTCCACTCATGAAGTATACTTTCAATGGTTTGATCATATTTCACAAGTTCATCAAGAATTTTATAAATATATAATCCTTGTTCCTCATGATGGAAGAATCCTTTCCCAGTTAAAAATACTGTAAATATTTTGTCACATTGTATGGATCACTTATGTATTTTTGTATCAGCATCTGATTTTATTGAAGATTTCATTTGAGATAAATGAAGAATCACATACAGTTGTAAGAAACCCTATGCATTTTTATTCAGTTTCTCCCAATTATAAAATCATACACTTTTATTAAAAATCACAATGAGGATATTCTTATTTACACATTCAAGATGTAGAACACTTTAATCAGCACAAATTTCTTACATTATCCTTTGAAGCATTCTAAATACTATTGTGTTTTCTATTTTATACTCTACATGCTTACTTTTATGCTACAGAAAAGTAATAGATTTATGCTATTTGATATTGCATCCAGTGACTTAGCATGACTCACTTGTATTGTGTTAAGTAGTTTGGTAGATACCTTTGGATTTAATAAGTGGGCAGTCTTGTTGTCTTCAAAAAGGCACAGTTCTATTTCATTTTTCTGAAATTGTTTTTCTTGTTATTCTTTTTTGTTTAAGCATCATTGTGTCATTTCCAATCCTATGTTGTGTAAAAGTATTAAAACCAGGTATCCTCATTTTTAATTGATTTTTTAAAAATTAAAAATCCTTTCAAAGAATCACCAGTAAGCATGCTGTTACATGTAGATTTTTCTGTATTTTACCAAGTATAGAAAATTGCTTCATATTCCTAACTTACTGATAGTCTCTTTTCTCTTGAATACTGGATAAATATTTCACTGACTGCTTCTTCTGCACCAAGTTATTTGATCTTATAATTTTTCTTGTTCATTCTGTCTTATGGCAGATTACACTGATTGCTTTTGAATGCAAACCAGCCTTGCATACCTTGATTGTGGTTTGTAAGTGATTTTATAGTTGCTCATTTAGTATATAACATCTTTTTTATCTCTTTACCTCAAAGTTTATGAAAGAAATTTCTCTGCATGACTTTTGTCAGCAACAGTTGAAAGACTTACACTTCTTGATTTCAAAATGAACTATAAAGTTACCAAAATTGTGTGATGTTGTCAGAGGATGGATATATACATCCATAGAAAAGATGAAGAAGTCTAGCAACACAACCATATATTATTTATAGACAATTGATTTTCTACAAAGATATCAACGTGGTGCAATGGGGAAAATGGTCTCTTCAATAAATAGTGCTGGGAAAAATTTTGTAATGTGCAAAAGAATGAAATCTGACCTTTATCTCATGCTATTTCCAAAAATTACCAATAATTTAAATGTAAGAATTAAAATTATAAAAATTGTTTTTAGAAAACAAATGAATAAGTCTTTGCTATATTCAGCAACTAATTTTCTTTTATTTTCATTGAATTTCTTCCTTTTTTTCTATTCTGAAGTTTCTTGATTTCTGCTCCTATCTTTATTATCTTTGCTTTGCCCTTGTCCTTCTTTGTATTTTCCTGTGGTAAGAATTTAGATTTTTGATTTGCAACATTATCTCTTTTTTTATTGTAATCATATTCTGCTATGAATTTCCCTCTCAGTGTTCCTTTGTCTGCACCCTACATATTTTGATGAGTTCTAATTTTATCATCTCTAAATTCTTAGTACTTTTAATTTTCTTTGAGATTCCTTTTTGAAACATGTATTATTTGGAATATATTACCTAATTTCCACAAATATAGAAATTTTTCTATTGTTCTAGCATTGGCTTTTAGTCTCATTCTTTTATATTTAGAGAACATCTTACATAATATTATCATTTTAGTTTAAATCTTCAAATATGACTTTAAAAAATTCAGGTGGTATAATCTAGCCTATTCTGTGTGCTAATATTTTTTCTTTTGCCATTATTTCTTCTTTCTTACTGATATCACAGGATTTTTTTAATCCTTTAGTTCTCTTTGAATAATATAGATTATATTATTCTTTATATTATTCTTTGAATAATATAATCAAGTCCTCCAGCCAATGTCCTTTAGACAGATGGGTCTGTTAGTGCCAAATTTGTTGTCCTTAGTCTGGAAAAAATGTTCTTGTTCATTCTGATGGTTACCTTCAATGAACATAGAATTCACGTGTTTATTATTGTTTTATTTTGACACTGGAAAATGGTGCAGCATTCTCTCCTAGGTTTCTTGGTTTCAGACAAGAACTTCATCATTCAAATTAATATTTCCCTGTATGTGATAAACTCTCTCTTCTCAGATGTTTTCAAGTATTTTCTGTCTTAATATTTTAAAATTTAGTTCAGATGTGCACAAGTATGTTATTAGAGCTTACGTCTTCTTGCTATTCTCTCAACTTCTTAAATCTGTAGTTCACTTAATTTGGGGATTTGTTTTCAGTCATTATTTTTTTAAAACTTTGAATACTATTTCTGTCACACTCTTTCTCCCCTCTTTCTGAGGTATGATGATACGAGTGCTGAATTCTTCATTGTTATTTTCTGGGTCGTTAAATTTCTGACCAGTTTGTTGTTGGTGGTGTTCATTTTGTTTTTTTTTATTTCCAATTTGTTTTATCTCTACTCTCACTAGACTAAGGAAATTCTACTGATCTGTTCTCAAATTCACTGAATCTATTCCCTGTTATGTCCTATGAGCCACTGAGTCCACCTAGTGGTTTCTTCTTCTCTATGTTGCTGCATTTTTCATCAATATCAGCCACATTTAATTCTTTTTTATATAACATTTATTTCATTGTTGAAAACTTGTTTGTCACTGGTTTTGAAGCGATTTTAAAATGGCTATTTTAAAGTCCTTGTTACATAATTCTGACTTCTTGATGTGGCTATCAGTTGACTGCCTTTTTCATTCAAGTGTTATTTTCTGATTCTTGGTATGAAGGGTGATTTTTCTTTGTACACTGAGCACATTGTCTACTATGATAAAAACGACTATGTGCGTTTTTTAAATTTTATTTTTACACGTAATAAAGTTCTTTTGAGTTATGTCCATTACTCCTACTCTGCGGACTTTAATTTTATAAATATACTTTTCAGAGGCTCCATGATCATTATTTCTGGTCTTCTTGGTATATCTGCTGACACTGATGCTTCCACACACACCTGCTTGTGTGAAAGAAAATTTCCCAGGAGAGACTACATTGTATCTCTTGGTAAGGGAGGGGAGTATTAAAACCATACCAACAACGAGGTCTTCCAGGTTGGATTACTAGTTACTATTGCTTGCTAGTGCCACTCACCCTTGTATTATTAGTGTCTTTTTAAAAGCAGAACTGTTAAGTGCTGATGGTATTCATTTTACTATTTTGTGTGTGGAATGCAGGTGATATGTGTGTATGTTTTCTTTTTAGGCTTAGTGCTTTACAGCTCTTTAAAAATATGAACTATCTTGTGGTTTTCTTCTGTTCTCTTTAAGAAATCTTGTCATTTAATCTTTATGTTTAGGGCTATGATTCAAAAAATAATTTTCATTTATGGTATAAGTGTTGAAAGTACAGCAAATACTTTTACATACATTCTTGTAGTTGTTTCAGCACCGTATTTTGCCCCAAACCAGCCTTTCTCAATTGACTTACCTTAAAAATATTTTTAAAAATCCATTGTCTTTATGCATACGGGCTATTTCAAGATCATTTATTTTGTTCCATTTATCTCTGCCTATAAATTTAAGTCAACATCAGGTATTTTGAGAATTGTTGATTTATATAATCTTGAGGACAAGTTTGTGATCTTTTCAATTTATATCTTCTTTTTTAAAAGAGTTTTGACTATTCTAGGTTCTTAGAGTCTCCATGTAAACTTAGAGTTAGTTATTAACTTCTAAAACAACAACAACAAAAAAATCCTTCCTTAGAATTTCTGTAGAGTTAGTATTGAAACTATAAACAAATTTAAAGAGTTCTATGTGCTGAGTTATATTCCTCTTAAAACTTTTCTAACATCCAGTTACTTGCAGATATGATCTTGAACCCAACAAGGTGGTACAAGCCTGTAATCCCAGAACGCAGGAGGCTGAGCCAGAAAGTTTGCCAGGAGTTCAAAGCCAGCCCAAATTACACTGAGGTTCTGTCTTGAAAAGTCAAAAAAAAGATGAAATTATGTAAGGTGAGCTCAAATTTGCAAAAAGCGAGCTCTTAATTCAACATATTGATATCTTTATTCAAGGAGAATTTGGATACAGACACACAAAAAGAATGTCGTTTGAACACAAAGGTAGAAATTAGAGTGATATGTGTACAAGCAAAGCACACAAATGACTGAAGATAAACAAGCAGTCCAGGAGAAAAACATAGAAAGGATTTTCCTTCACAGATAACAGGAGTGATGTTGATGTCCAGCTTCCAAATTTGTGAAAGAATCAAATCATGTTGGTAAGCCTACCCAGTTTCTGGTAGTTTTATGGCAGCCTTTTAAAACACATCTAAGGAGAAAAAACAATTTAAAATATTTAGTCTTCAAGTCCATTAACCTGGGATTGCCATCTCATTTAGATTTTAGTTCACTACTCTCTGAAACATTTTATAGTTTTCGCTGCAGAAATGTTACATATCTTTCATTAAATTATGAGTGTTTTTTGTTTATTGAGGGATTGGAAATAATTTTAAAGTTATTTTCTAATGGTCTGTTCCTAAAATATAACAATTTGTTTAATTTTTGTATATTGATCATGTACCCTGTCACTTTAACAAATTCAGTTATTAATTTGAGCAGTTTTATTTCAAAAATCCATGCCTTTAATCTCTTTCTTGCAATGTTTTCCTGACTGAGATTTCTAGTTGAATGTTAACTAAAAGAGAAGGGAGTGGCTTTCGTTTCCTTCTTTTTCATCTTGAGTACCCATATAATATATAACATATAATATGATTTTTGATATAGTTTTTTCTTAGCTGTTCCTTCTCAAATGGAAAGATTTCTATTCCATTCTTAGTTAAGAGATTTTATCACGAATGAGTGTTAAATTCAGCCAAATGCTTTTGTTTTTAATCACCTGGCATTCTCCTTAGCCTACTTGCTAACTTAATTTATGTATGTATATACAAAAAAATTGAATAATTAATATTCTTTTCCATTTTAACCTAACCAGTTAACTTCCTTTTACTTCTCTCTTTCTAAATACATTTTTAAAATTATTGTTTCTGGTCTTGATGTTCAAAAATATAGATTATGTGTAAAGCTTTTATGTGACAAGGATGACAAGACTATGCTTATTCATATACTTGATACATTATACTGAGTCAAGCTTCAATAAGTTTAATTACTGCAACCTTAATAGCATAAAATCTGTAATGTAATCTGCTGCATGGCAATATAAAAATTAAATGGTGGTACATGACATTTAGAAATATTAACTTTTGGTAGTGTCACAGGATTAATAAATTCACTATAGGCCTGTCTATAATTTGAGATCTGTGCCCTTAGTATATTAAATATGGTAGTCATATTAACAAAGAAACATTTAGGATCTGACTTTTCTCAGAGGGACTGACTCGGCTACTATAGGATTTAATCATCTGTTATTTTTTTGTCACAAATAAATCATCTGGCCCACATTTCTCCTTCAAATCTGCCCAATCGGAGGCTCTAAAATTCTCTAGCCAATGGCCATGAACTGACATAACTCTTAGCCAGGGTAAAGACAACACATTATTTTTCTTACTTGATACTTGTGAAGAAAATGTTTAAACATTATTTATGACAATGCATCTCAGGGAAGTTAACTAAAGCTCTTTTGAAGATGGTTAATTTTCTGGTGCTTAAAAAAAACCGACCACTGGTTTTACTAATATATATGGTCACATTATATGCTCTTCTCCAGTCAGCATGAAAGGAGAATGTTAGTATCTGTTGTCAAAGTAGATAATTAAATAGAACCTGAACTTCACCATGAGTGTGGTATTTACTGTGGTGTATGGCCCAGACTCCTTTCAGAAGTCTGGAGGTCTTCAAGCTGTTTCTGGTCCTTATCCTCAAAAAGGAAACTGTCTCTCCTTATTTATGTCTTCTCCTCAAAAACAGCCCACATTTAATAAATAACAGGTAAACATGGAGACACAGAGGCATAGCTGACTTGCCTTAAGGACAACTCTGGGGGATTGCTCAGTTCCAGACTTCGACAGATGTCCTGAGGCATCTATTGAAATACGATCAAATTTCAGCACTTCCCTCTGCCCAATCTTGTTTCTCTTGCCCTTTAGAGGTGCTGCTCCAGAAAGTTCTTTCCAATAAACTCCCTGCTGCAAATCTCCAGCTCACAATCTCTTTCTTAGGGAAATCAACCTAAGGTAATGCGTCTTACTGTCTTATTTTTTCACAGACACTTGCTTCTAGAAAGTAAAAATAATAATAATAATTATAATTATAATATTTCCTTGAGTCCCCTATTTATTTCTAATTAAGCCTCCTAAATCCTCCTCATTATTTTAGCCCCAGTTCAGAAAAAATTTCTTAAGAGACCCTGCCTGATCTTCCCCTCTCCAGATTAAGATTTGCTATTTCATTTATGCTACCACACTGGTATTAGTCCATCATGTATTTCTATAACAAAATAGCTGAATGTACCTGCCTTGAAATTCTTGTGACTAGAAGATCCAAATAGTGTGGCGTCAGTGTCTTATGAGGCCCAGCTTAGCTGTATCACAACACAGTGGGAAAGTAAAAGAGGAAAGCGTGCAGCCGATCATGTGAGTTGGCCTTACTTCATAGTAGTCTGCTCTTGCAACCACTAACTCACTCCTCTGAGGCCATTTCACTTCTTGACACCACCATTAATCCGTCCATAAGGATGGAGCTGCCATGACTGAATCACCTTGCAGCAGGCTCCACCTCTTAAAGCTCACCTCAGTATCCCCTCCCTGAGGACCAGGATGAATGAAGCTTTGGAGGATGAGACACCTCTAAATCCTACAGTTCCACTCTGTTCCTGACTGCCTTCCAACATGTAATTCCTATGGTGAATTATTATGAAATAAAATGGACAAAATTGTATTTGTCAGAATTCTAGAGGTGTTAGACATGCAGAAATGGCTAGGGCACTTAGGAAGGAGGAGAGGCTGAGGTCTGGCCTCACGAGAAGACACAGCAAAAACCAAGGTATTGACTGCTCAGGGTGCCCTCTGTGGCTGGTGGAAAAATGAACCGAGGATCTTATTTCCAGCTTAAAGTCTTTGTCCCTAGGTGTAATTTTTGGCAATTTCTTTTCCTGTGAGTTTGTAGTGTGCTAGTATAGCTGGCTACAGGGATTCACTATGCCAAGCATCCTTTGGTTTTACCAGACTCCAATCACCTTGGCCTCAAAGAGGATGTTTATGGCCATGTGTGATGCGTGTCTTCTTGCATATTTAAGTAAGTGAACCACCAGCCATAAGCAAAGAGAAAGGTAATTACTTCATTATATTGCAGTCATTGTAAGAACACAAGCAAGTCTTCTGTGTCAAAAGGGAATGTAGCATGTTGCCTGCAGCATTCTCCACTGATAAATTCAACTTGTTAGTGGGCAATATTAACCACGTCAAAGGGCACTGTCCAAGGAAACTAAAGGAGAATGTTCATCAATCCATGAGGTGCTTTGAAATAATATAAGTTGATATTTAATGAATGGTAACACACTATTTCTAAATTCTTCACATGCATGGACACATCTAATCATTATAGAAAATCCATGCAATACAAATGTATTACTATCCATATTTTACAAGTTAAGAAATTGAGGCCCACAGAGAATAGGTTAAAATGATACAGATAATCATCTCCCCCTTTTGCCACAGCTAGAGTAGTATGATCAAGCTTCAGGGCATAATCTTAATGAAATATTTACTCAGTACTCTGTATGTGCAGAATTCTGTGAACAGAGCTCAAATGTGCAGCGTGTTCCACCTTCGACCCCAGTCTTTCACAAAGCTACTGCTGTGGTCTGATTGCATGTGTCCTCCCCAAAATTTATATGATGAGATTTCATGCTTAAGGTGATAGAATTATGAAGTGGGGAATTTGGAGACATTATTAGATCATAAAGGTAAAGCTGCCATGTATGAAATTAATGTCTTTATATAAGAGACCCAGAAAGCGGTTCTACACCTTGCTTAGTGTGAAGACACAGAAGCAAGGTTTCATTTGTGAGATATTAGTCTTTATCACCCACAGACGCTGTAAGTGCCTTCATCCTAGACTGTGCCTCCTGTATTATGAGATAGAAATTTCTGTTATTCCCAATATTCTATATTTATCATGTCTTGGTACAACAGCCCAAGCAGACTAAGAAGCTAACTTTCCACTCATCTTTCTTCATTTTCCTGAGGTCATTATATCAGAAACAGAAGTTTATATCTCTCTTGGTTATAGTAAGAAATTATTATTGTATTTGTTCAACCCTTATACTTTCTTGACGAATACAAAATTTGTTCTTAATAAATATCAAAATCTTCATAGGTAAATCAGTTCTAACTGGCAGCTGGGTATTTTTACACATGAATGCATGATGATTATTATAAACCATAATAAATCAAAAATATTTACAAACAAGTATGTTCTATTTCAGTGTATTTTATATGCATGTAAAAAGCAAAGTTTTGAACTAGAGTTCACTTCTCTAGTTCAAAATATCACCTTCTAAACATTAGTAGAATACTTTTTGGAAGTAGAACTAGGTTCCAACATTGAAAAGGAACTCTAGTGATCTGAGAAAGCAGACAAACAAAAAGAAATCTTGCTAACTGTAAGTCTACAAAGAATGCTAGAAAATGATAATTGTTAACAAACAAACACAGTGATGCTTAATGTTGCACAAGGAAACAATAAAATGATATTGCCGGAATTGAGACTCTCCTGTGTTGTGTAAATGCCTATTAGCCAAGTGTTTTATGAGAGACAATAGGAACTGTGAAAAGAAATACAGCATAAATACTGGATTTCAAGAAAAAAAAAGCCAGAAAATGATAGAGGCCAATTTAACAATATCCTTACAGTCTCTGAGAACGATAGAGTTTAAAGATGCTCTACAAAACCTCCTCCATTATTGCAGGTGTTTCCATAGACCCCTCAGAACTGGGAACACGTAATCTGTGGTCTCTTAGCTACATGCTGGCAGCTTATCACAACTTAACAGAAAGGGAGACAAAGCCTGTCAAGAAGAAAATATGGGGCATTTCACTGGCAAATCCACTAAGACTAGGCTGAACACAATTATTTGATAAATTTAAAATAGACCAGATTGTCAGAATTATTTCCCAGCAAAGGCATTGCTGAGTGACACAGAATTGATGTGTTGCAGAAATAGCTGATATGGGACTAAACCGCAGCCAACGCTAATCAAATTCCAGACTCTTATAGCCCAAGGGACTTCAAACTCTTCCAGCCGGGGACACAAACTACAACCAATTCCATCAGAATCATTATAACAATATGCTTACATGGGAAAGTGTGTCTACTCCCAGTTATCACAGACATAAATGATGAAGTCCGACCTTCTCTCCTTCAACAGGCCTTTTTAAATATCCATAGTAGGTTTAACACTGAGGGCCAGAGCAACCATGTACTAGAACGTGCTCAGAGTACCAGGGCAGTATCATCTTGCCCTTGGTATTTGGAAACTTGAGCAATTTTACTTATGTCTCTCATCATCTCTAGGTAGGCTAAACTGTAAAACAACTGAGTGTATTGGAACTGCTTTCCTGGAGTAGACTTATGTCAGATTTCCCAGAAGGAGACCCCATGATGAGGACTGATTTTTGTGCAGTAAACTTTAAAGACATGCTTCCAACAAAATCTTGTAGGGAAGTGGAGGAAGCAGGAACGAAGAGTGAGTACCAAGCAAGAGACACCTCAGACAAAGTCCTGCACAGGGCAGCGCTGGCCTGACCCCAAGGGGAAACTCTGCAGCCCGTGCTGCTCCTGACTGTTCTGGTCAAATGAGCTCAGCTGGGTCCTCTAGCAATCTGCTTGATCACTGGCTAAAAGTCTCTCCAACAAGGTATAAACTCTGAAGCATTCTCAGCTGTGTGTGTCTTAGGGCCAGCAGGCTCCAGTAGCCCCGGGTCACTATTGTGGCATAGCTGCAATTTCTGGATGTTGGAAGAGGAAAAGAAAAGAGTAAGAAAAGAAGGATTAGAATGGAAATGGTAAAAAGACAAATACCATTTTGCACTACCAGAAACATCTCTTATGGATGATCTTAGAGCATAATTAGTTATAGTCCTTTGTTAGCATGTATCACTCATAATTGACTCAAGTTATAAGAGGGGTAGAAAGAGAAAAGCCCAGACAGGAAGCATCAACATGCAGTTGAGGTGCTGCCCAAGCAGACGTTAGGTTACAGAGGAACAATTTGAGGGTTTTGTAAACAGAGACACATGGTATTACATCAAACTAAAAAACTTCTGCACAGAAAAGGAAACAACAGAGGGAAGAGACAGCCAACAGGATGGGAGAAAGTGTTTGCAAACCCACCGAGGGATTAATTTCCAGAAAATATGAGACTCAAACAACAACATGGAAAAAAACCCAAATAACCCAATGAAAAAATGAATGAAATTCATCTCACATGAGGTAGACTGGCTCTTTTCAAAAAGATAAAAAATAAATGCTGGCAAGGATGTGGAAAAGGAGAAACACAGATGTAGTGTCGGTGGGAAGGTAAATTAGTGGGGCCACTATAGAAAACATTTTGAAATTTCCTCAGAAAATTAGAAATAGATTTAATATATGATCCAGTAATCCCACTCCCAGGTATATAAACAAAGGAGTTGAAATAGGCGTTTTGAAGGGGATAGCATGTTCACTAGCATGTTTATTGTAGCACTATTGACAATAACCAAGAATTAATTCTATATTTTAAAATGGCTAATGGAGAGGATTTTGAAAGTTACTAACATAAAGAAATGATAAATGTCTAAGGAGATAGATATGAATATTATTGATTGATATATGTATTAATAAAAGAAGGATACTGAAGGATGATTATAGATTTTCTAAAGAACGTATGACACACAGCATTCTAGGACTAAATGTAGAATGAACAATACTGTGTAGCTAAACATGTACTAGATAATCTGAAATAGAGTGAGAAAAGCAATTTGGGTGTATGAGTCAGCTTTTTGTCACTGTAACAAAATACTTAAGAACAACAGTTTAACAGAGGAAAGATTTATTTGGGCTCATGGTTTCAAAAGTTTCAGTCTATGGCCATCTGACTCCATTCCTTTCAGTCCTGTTGTGAGGCACAGAGGAAGGATGTGGTAAAGGAAAGCTGCTCAAATCATGAGAACCAGAAAACAAAGAGGATGAGGGAACAGAGCCAGAAAGCAAGGATCCAGGGCAAGATATAATCCCCAAGGTCACACCTCCAAGATCCACTCCCTTCGCCTAGGCTCTACTTTCTGTCTCCATCACCTCCCAATAATGCTACCAAATTACAATCTTATCACTGGATTCTTATACTGATGGAGTTAGAGTCCTCACAATCCAAATGCTTCCAGAAAACCCCTTCACTTGGCATCTAACTTTTCAACACAATGAATACTTTGGAGGGACATTTTGGATATCAACTATAACACTCAGTATATTTTTGGAGTTAGGGAATGATATACTCAAAATGCAACTAATAATGAGTTAGGAGTCCGTGTATTTAGAAATCATTCATCATTAATTCACCAACAACAGCGAGTCATTAGAGTTCTAAGAATTTTAAAAGTGCTTAAATTGACTGACTGGGAAGAATAATCTACTAATGTCGCGGTGATTGGCTCGATAGGCCTTCCAGCCAGAACACTAAGATCCGGGTTTTGGATCACAGAAAAAAGAGGATGGAAGGAAGAAACACTGCAGAATTGGAATAAATGGATTAGACAGATTTCTACATAGAGAATCAAATAAGAATATGGGCTTTTCAATCTGGCAATGGAAAACATTTTTATATATTTAGTGGCAGATAAAAGTGAGTGCTGAAAGCTGATTTGGAATGATAATTCAGTCATTCTGTTTACTTGATTTACATACATTATTGGTAAAACTGATTTGAATGAGACTTTTAAATGTCAGACAAAAAATACATTTTAAGCCTGAATCTAAGAGCACATTAAAAAGGAAGAAAAAAGTTTTCATTAAAACACAGAAACAGAACAAAAATAGCTCTTAAACATGTGATGGGAACTCCAGCTGATGTTTATTATAGTCATGAATAAAAGTCTCTTTGTTTGAATATTTCGATCACTAAAGAGAGCATCAATTGCACATTCCAGAAAAACAGCAAGCTAGCTCTCAAATTAACACTAAGGAGAGGGTGTGAGAGGCCAGTCAGGGTAGGTGGGATGGCCAAACCCTGCAGAACTCCTTGAAGTGTTGATAATGCAAAAAGATAACTATATGCCTGCTTTAGATACAAAAATAGGCTGCATTATCGGATTGGGCAGGGAGTAAAATTACTCTAGGGCAACACAAGTATATAAACTCTGTTAGAATGTATATAAATTTGTTAAATATATATATGAAATAATATGTATTATAATATATAATGTATATTACTAATATATGCTATATATAGTAAACACAGAGCCACAAAATGTATACACCAGGAAAGGAAAAACTTGTATAAAAACATTGATACTAGGGCTGGGGATTTAGCTCAGTGGTTAGAGTGCTTGCCTCGCATGCACAAGGCCCTGACTTAGAGCCCTAGCTCAAAAAAAAAAAAAAAAAAAACTTTACTACTAAATTTATTGAGGTATCATCAGATTAATGCATGTTACCTTTAGCCTCTACAATTATAAGAGGTGCTCAAAGTGGTGGCCACTAGATTCCTACCATTTATTAGTATGGCAAACTGCTTGAGTGTGTACACACTGTTTTGGCAAACTCTGTATATATATATATATAAATATATTTGAGTATGTAAATCTGAAAAACAGATTTGAGAACATGAAGAGAAGAGCACACTTACTGCTTGTCTCTGTCAAGGTAATCAATGCATCCTGTGGTGTGATAGCCACTCAGCAATACTGAGGTCCCTCATTGGCTCTAATAACTAGCTGACATCTTTGCCTAAAACAAATCGCATCTGAGGGAAGAGTGATTCACTCTCCCAGTGCCTCCTGTAACGGGACTTGGAGTGAAGTGAACCAGGCTGCTGACTGCTCAAAGACTTCGCAGCCTCCACCTCCATGCAGAGTGGGGATCACCGAGAGGGAAGATTGCAGCCAGGCTGTGATGTATTTCAAATTGCTTAAGGGAATGACAAGCTGAAGGGGTAGGGAGGAAAAGAGAAAGAGGAAGGAAAAGGTCAAAATATATATCCAATATATGTGTAAAATACTAATATATTATACAGTAATATATACTAATACTAATACATAATAATAATACATATATCAAGAAGTTCCTAATGAGGAAGGTTCCAAAAAACCAAACTTTACAGCAGCCTGCGTAAATGAATTATATAGCGCTCCATACTAGAAGGAAACAGAAATATATGAGGACAATTTTGAGAGGAAACTGTAAAGAAGATCTTTATGTAGCAGGTTTAAGTAACTTTATTACATACATAAGTATGAGAGGGAGATAGGATCATGCTACCATAATCTCTCTGTCTCCGTCTCTGTTTCTCTGTCTCTCTCTCTCTCTTGCCTTTCCTTCTTTCCATTTTTTTT
>PVJO010021056.1:0-30814 GCA_004026905.1 Hystrix cristata | reverse complement strand
GAAGGGCAGTTAGGCAAACAGTCTCACGGTATAGTATGGTACACAGGACGTGCACTTTACCACAGCGGGAGAACAGTGGAAATTATGTACGAGGAATAACTACATCTCTAAAAGAACACTGTTTCACTTAGCTCAGATCAGGGACCGTGGGATGCACATTCAGCTCCCCCTGCACAGCACAGATAACCCTGTGTGGTGGGTAATACAGCCTGACCAGCAGTTTCCCCATCGACTCATTATAAAAATAATGTTACAGTGCAAACAGGAGTTATCTAACTTCTTGGATGTCATGCTTCAGTCAGGGCGCTTGATGTACCTGTAAGAGGGGGCTTCCGACCGAGGCAAAATCAAAGACTTCATAGCACCACTCGTGTCTTTTGCTTCCCTCCTAAACTCCTCCTGCTCTCCTGTCCATCATGTCGTCTCCTCCTACTTTTCACACAGTATTCCTCTCTGGGAGTTTGTGCGAACATTCCAGTCGTGGCAAGTACAAAATCATTTTATTTGCAGAGTCTCTTTGGATATAAACTAACCTATGCCATAAGTGATTTTTTTTGAAGCCCGCGTAAATGTTTGTTATGGAATCTCCACTTATTTTTCTAAATTGAGATTCATTACAAAGTGAAGTCTGAAATTTTGTCTTCTTTAAAAATTTTAGCTAAACAGTTTAGACTTTAAAAATCTTCAAGAGATTGATTTATACTGCAGGATGAGATAGTCGATCATGCACCTTTTATCCAATAAATTTTGTTGAGTCTACCCTAAGAAAGGCAATGCCCCAGATACTAGAAATAAAAGGGAAAACAACAATTTCTATGGAAACTACATTTTGGAAAGGAAGGCAGCTGTAAAATGAAATGAATGATGGAAATACACAGTATGTATAGACGTGTTTTAAGAAGCTGAGTGAGGGGTAAACAAGGCCAGAGAGGAGAGAGTATAGTTTTAAATAGATGGCTTGGGAAAGTCTCTTGGATAAAGTCGACTTTAAAGCAAACACTTGGGGGAAGCAGGAATGCAGACCTTGGGTGTAATTGGAAGAAAAGCATTCTAGGCAGAAGGACCATTACATAGCTGCGAGCATGCCACGAGTACTCTGGGGACAGCAAGAAAATCAATATGACTACAGTGGAGAGGAAAGTTCAAGTCAGACATGTACTCCACGGGAAGCCATAATGACCTCATCCTCTATTTTGAGCTCTTGACCTTTTATTTTGAGTCAGACTAGAGTGCATAATAGAATTGGGACAAAAAGGTCACAGAATCTAATTGGTCTTTTGAAAGTATCACTCTAGTAAACCTGTTGATAATTAAATTTAGCAGGATAAAGATGACAGGTACTAAACAAATAGGAAGGCACTGTACTATTTTAGGTAAAAGATGATGATGGTTTGGACCAACAGAGAACCGAGAAAAATAAGAAGAAATTACACAATTTCAAATATATTTCAAAGGCGGAGTTGACTAGATTTCCTGATATATTGAGTAAGGATATGAGAGAAAGAGAAGGGTCAGTACTGACTGAAATTTTTGCATTTCTTCAGAAAGACGTAGAAGCAGATGTTTGGGAAAAGGGGGGAGCATAGGTCTTTTCATTGAGTTGAAATTTCTTTTGGCCCTATAAGAAGTGGTACATAAACAATTAGATATAGAAGTCTGAAGTTCAAGGGAGGAGGCCTGGGTTATATTAAATTAATTTGAGCTATGTTGTGAAGGTCATGTGATTAATAAATACATGACATATATATGCATATACATATAACACATATATATGAGACATATATCTTATTAAACCCAAAAGGCTAAATAAGACCATCAAAGGAGGTTATACAGACAAAAATCAGCATACTTTAATGTTACAAGTTCGAAAAGATAGAGAGATCTGGCAGAAAGATTGATATGAAAGAGGAAACCACTAGAGATGGTGGCAAGGAAAGCTCTGTCACAGGACACATCTGAGGAAGAGCAGGCAGGTGAAGGTGACTTTCAGAGGGAGGGTTAATGTGTTTGTGCTGATGACTGGCTGTGAGTGCTGGAGGGCGCAGTGGGAGCGTTGTAGGAGTTAGGCAGGAGTGGGAGCTGGCGTCAGTGCAGCGGGGTGTAGAGAGACCTGGGCACTGTCTTCTGAGGGCACAGGGCTGATAAGGGAACCCTCAGCTTCATGGTGAGTGACATAGAAATAAACAGAGTGACACTGACAGGAGTTCTGTGCATCTCAGACTGAGGGCGCCATCAGAAAGGTAATTAGACGGAAGAGGGTTATGCCAGATGCATGCAGAGTTCTAGGCAGAATCCCCTCTTACTCTGAGTCGCAATGAGGGCCATTAGCCGCAGCAGGTCAAAGAACTGTTCATCTGCAGCTCTACCACAGACAAAGGTTCTCAGGGTCCATCAAGAGCAACGCCACAGGAGTCATGTCAAGAGTTCTTATCAACTTTCTTGTCCACACGTCAAGTCTTGGTTTCTAATCCAAAATCCTCCCGAGGGAAAAAGAAAATGAGAGCTTATTTTAGTCAATTGAAGAGAAAGAATTTTTCTCCACAGATCATTAACTTCTTATGGACTGTGTGACCATACAGTTGGTGCTTGTGACAAACTAAAAAACTCAATCTTCCTGGAAAAATATTCTCTTTTTTACAACAGATCTCATGTATTAAAAGAATAACACAAATTCCAAAACTTCCTTGAAGTCTTCCCCAAACCTTCATCTTCAGACACCACTATGCTATTATAATCAGTACACTGTATCACTTTGTTGTTCTAAAATGATTTAAATTTCACTTTCATTACAATTTGTAGAAATAGAAGTCATGATTATGAATTAAAGAGTTATAGATATAAATTATTAAGCATTTGCTATGTTCTCATCACCCAATTAGACACTATTATTCTACCTTGGATAATCACACATCCTGTGAGATATTATTCCCAAGTCACAGACACAGAGACTTGAATTTACACTGAGTTACTTGCTGGGGACTGAGGAAGTAGCAGAAGTGAGATCTGAAGCCAAACCACTTTAAGTTTTAGCTTTAAATCATGAAGAAATATTACTTTAAACTTTTTACATTTAACCTGAACTGAGTACCAGAAAGTAACTCATTTAATTGACTGCTTATTTGACTGAGTGATTACATCTATTATTGGAAGTCAATGTGGACAAATGAAAATTATGAACTTGGGAATCAAACGTGCCTGCCAGTTTGTGTGACTTTGCGAAAATAATCTAACTTCTGAGTTGCAGTTGAATGACAGGAACTGGATCCACAGATATTCACAATCCCACTCCTCCTGCCCCCAGGTATTTTGAGCCATGAAAAGGGGACACGACTCTTTAGTAACGATCAATAAGCCGCACACAGTGCTGGACACTGTCCCTTCCTTCCTGGTCTGTGTGGTGCACAGATATTTTGTCCAGTGAGTCACAGGACTCATTTCCTGACCTTCGGATCCTCACAGACCGGGACAAACATTAAACCTAATGAATATTATGTGTTATTCTCTGTTCTCTGCTTTCTTAGTTGCTCATCACACTGGGTGGCTGATCTATTAACAGTCAGCCCATGCAATAGTTTATAAACTCAGTTTCCAACATGAGGTACATCTTTAGTGGCAGAATTAGCACTTAAGTTTATATTTCCTCATTATCATAATGAGCTGTGTCTTGTGTAATTTCATACCTGTTCAGTGCCTTTTATAACTGGCTTTTAAACTTGAATTCTCTATCATTTATTAATATCCATTCCTTCTTTTCACAATTACCAGCATGACCTTCCAGAGTGCAATAACATTGTACATTGATGCCCCTCTTGAGCCTTCCAGCACGCCTGGGATTGGTAAGACAACTAATATTATCATGTTCCCTGAAAGGGAAAAGCTGAGATTGCAATAGTTTAATAACTATTTTAAAGTCATACGAGTTCGCTCTTAGCAAACACGGATTGAAGTGTTGTGACAGAAACCCTGAAGTGTTTGGACATAAAATCTCTGATTGTGTGACACAGAATATAAGGAATATTCAAAACATTCATGTGTAAGCTCTGACAGGCCGCGGGAGAGATGGCCTCTGTGGTTACCTCTACCCAACGAATATTTGCATACGGTGAATCTGACCTAAGGACTTACCTTCCTCTCTGCGCATACGACATCCAAATCCAGCACCTACATACAGGGTCAGGACTCAGGTCAGAAATGCAGCCTTTGAAGGAAGGAAAACAATCTATCCGGAGACTCTTTTTAGTGTTTGCAAAATAGTCTGCAGAGGCAGGGAGAGATTGAAGGAAAAAACGCTTTTGGCCTTTGAATCAACTAGAAGTGCTAGTCCTAGATCCGCTATTCTCTCTTCTTACGCCAGTCACTTGACTTCTTTGAACTCGACACCGTCACCTATAAAATGGAAGGACTAGAAAGGTAGCCGCAACACCTTCCCCGGAGCACTGCTGCTGTGATGGGAAGATAAGAACGTTTCTATGTCTCCTGTTGCTAAGGGGAGGTCACCATCATCACAATCATTAGCATTATTGCCCCCGACACTGTTATAGACTCCCCGTGATATGTCATTTGGGACAAAGGTCACTGTTTGTACTAGCAAGTATTAATGACCATGTGACTAATGAATCTTTGAGGGGCTCTTGTTCTTGAGCTGCTCCCTCCAATATGAGGCCAGGTGGCGTCACCAGGGACTTGAAATGGTGAAATGGGGTAACCAGGTGGGAGTTACGGAGTCACGGAGCTCTCATGGGGCAAATACCCCATGCAGACTACAACCAGATCTTACGCTTCATAACTAGGGAATAGGTGATTAGAGTTTCTAAGGGAATCCAGCTGTGCTTGTTGAGAAAGATTGTGAGATTACTTTTATTACTTTAAGTAATTCTTGTTGATGGTGCACAAATCAAGCCATGGTATGACCTCTGCGGCTGGGCACAGACATTGGAAGACAAGAATACAATCTCCCTCATTAAATGAAACAGGTGCTCACCCAAAACTAGAGCTTCCTTTAAATCACCTTAAACATTCGGAGTGTTGAGAGTATCAGTTCATTCTACCTTATTGATCTCAAATGGGACTCAGCTGCAGTGCCGAGTTGTGGAAACTCAAACCTACACAAAATAAACTTTGTTCTTGCTACCACTCATGGTGCTTAAACCCAGTGGAGAAAATAGACACTAAACAAACATGCTAAGAAGCACACAAGTACATGTATAAAAATACATGCGTTCCATAGATAAACAAATAATTATACATAGAGAATTGAGAGAGAAAAGAATTCTACTTTAAACTGGTTGGTCAGTATATTTTCTTAGGAAGTTAGCATTTCACCCAGGCCTAAAAATGGCAAAGAGCCGGCATGGAAATGCTTGTTTCGGGTGAAATGAGAAGTATACAGTAAAGGCTCTGAGTTTCAGGAAGTGGTAGGATTTAAAAGAAGCCACATGACCGCAGCACAGCCTAGAGAGCAATATCCTCAGCAGTTTCTGTTCAGTATTCTCCAAGAGCAAAGCCTGCAAACAAAGCAAAACCAGACCACTCATCATCAATACCAAATCACTGGTGGCGATGCTAGTCTGGGTCACACCGCCAGGCCAGAGGCAATGAACTCCGGGACTCACTGCCAACTTCTTAGAGAAAGCCATTCGTTACCACACATCTTGGGAACCTGTGTCACTGTGAGAAGAGCCATCACCATTTTGTAAGATATAGCCACTAAATTTAAAAATAATTACCTGTATCCTACAAGTTAAAAAACATACAAGGGGAAGACAATGAGGGGAACAAGGAGGAAGGAGGGGGAAAGAAGGAAGAAGTGATAAAAATAATCAAAGTGTTATATGCACACACAAAGATGCCAAAATGAAACCCATTATTCTATATAATTAATATTGACTAAGAATAAAAAAAGAAACGCCTGTGAGGGAGCGAGTAGTTCTTATCACAAACCCAGACTGATGATTACAGTGATTCAGCTCTACTATACAGAGGTGTGACTGAGTGTACTCCTGCACCAAGGTGCTCAGCCGTCCGTTTCTCATTCACTATCCCACATAAACGATGTCTTCTGGTCTCACTCCAGCAGGAATAGCTGCAGATTTAACTGCTATTCATGAGCTGAAATTTTCTCTAGTTTCTTGCTGTCATCAGAACCTCTAGCGTGCTGGTCGTGAGACACATCTGGACTTAAACAGCGTTTCTTTTTAATTCTTCTACCTGTTATTTAAGGCTTTGGAAAACTCGTGTGGGAAAGATGATACGACAGTGCTAACTACATCGTGGTACACTGATGCAGTTTAGTATAGTTGGGAAGACTTAAAGGAGATGTACTAAATAAGGTTATTTGTGTATATTATACACACAGTAGTATTATGAGAAAATTATTTGGATTTACTTTAGAAAATCTGTACCTGCTAAAGGAAAGTGCTGATAATCTACAACACTTAGTCATCCAGTGAGTTAATAAAAGCATCTCATGTCTCCTTCTTCCTTCAGATGTAAGAGAATTTTCAAATTCATTCAAAAAGTTATTGGAAAGGCAAACTAAGTACCTGCTTTTGTGGAACTATTTATAATCTAATCTAGATTATTTAATAAGAGAAATTGCACAGTAAATATTTTTATGTAAAAGACAAGCTGATGGAGTTACTGGATGCATGCACGATGATCTTAGTTCATTTTTATGTACAGAGAAGGCCACGTCCAGGAAATTCAGGACAGAGTTTAATAAAAACACTATTGAAAATTATGACCATTAAACAGAAGTAGGTAGCTCATACTTGGCCCCATATTTCCTCGAATTTGTCGTTTGATCTTCCTAACAGTTAGATGGCATCCGGTGTCTTCTGGGTCAGTTAAGATAATGCTTGGGTTCTATGTTACACCACTTGCACATTCCTCTCTCCAGATTTTAAAATGTAATCTCGATTCTCTGGTGGGCCCGTTTTCTAAATGAAGAAACTGAGGTTCAGAAGAGTTATACCACCTGTAACCTCCTAGATAGGAATTTTGGGAAGTTCTGCTGCCACAGGTCAACTCAATTAACATGATACTCCAGCTTCATTTCCATTATTCCCCCTCGAATGACTCTGTCTCGTGGCTGCCAGGAAAGTTAACATTCTGAATTATCAAGAAGAAATAATTCCAAACAATGTAAATATATGAGTGTTCTTCCTCCATGAATTGAATGAAGTCTCCACAGATTGTTTAATTGTTGCTTCTCTGGGTAACTGGAGTGAGATTCTGTGGTGGCCCTCAAGGGCACCTAGTCCCCACGGGACTTTAAGTCTGTATAAATCTCTCTGGATACCAGGAAAGGGGCTCCAACATCCCAGCCTAACTGATCATTTTAGAGAGACCAGCCTAGGCGTGAGAGACTTCGGCTGTTGATTTATTGATTTTAATGTAAAAATTGCCCATTTTGTTAAGCAGCTTTACTTCACACTGGTATATTACTACAGCCTGCAGTTATGTCCAGCTGAAAAATTCCCCAGTTAAATCATCCACAGGCAGAAGGGCAATTTATTCTTGGAGCTGTTCATCGCTTCACAGAGTATATTCAGAGTCTTTCTCTTATTTGCCTTCATGGCATCCCTGTGTGACAGGTTGGAGACTATTTTATAATCTCCACCTAATAATGACTTTCTTCTAGAGAATGCTAGAGAACTTCTCCATATATCTCTGCTGCTAGAAATCTTTAACCTTCATGATTAGACATCAAGAAACAACGTCTTTAGCAAGAGCCTTTCCTTCTTCTTGGGCAGGACTTGCAATTTGAAGATCTGAAGCAAAATCGCGTTGCCTTTAAAGCACAAGGTAAGTTTCTGGCTCAGTTCTGTCGATGGTCTCTTCAGACTGTGGTTTTAATGTTCCAGGCTTTCAAGTTCTTTAGAGTCCAGGTATCACAACAATGTCCATTAAAAAGAAAACGGTGGTTTATGTAAACAATAGAAGGTGGTATTACTGTCATCATTTAAAATCCCTGGGCATAGGACAGTACTTAGAAAGTGTATGTTGAGACAATGACCCGACAAACAAATGAATGAAGGAAGGAAGCAAACCAGTAAATAGCCAGTGCCCTGTTTATTGAGCACGTTATGGAGCACATGGTCCTGTTTTACTGGGGCTCAGACTGATCGAACTTAACACAGAGCCTTCGGGGCTCTTGATTAAAGGGTTTAGACTTTTTGTTAAAGCAATCCACAGCAATACACACACAAATTTCCTTGTGACCCAACACACACACACACACACACACACACACACACAAACACTTATAGAAAAAAAGAAACTTTCAGAGTCCTGGTAACCTTTTCACTTGCAATTCATCTTTCTCTTCTTTTCTGTCTGAGTGAATATTTCCAAATACTTAAAAGATCAGCTGTACATTCTACCTTCTACTTGTGTTAGAAGTTATAACTAATAATAGCAATGGTGTTTAGTTTAATTTAATTTTTTTTAAAAAGCTGGTTTTGATCTATTATTTAATTTCAACATCCATTAATAAATCATGAACTGCCTTCTGTAAACTACTGTGGTAGATCAATTTGTGGTAAATTAATTCTCAAAACTTCCCCTAAAATAAATTCAAGGAAAGCTTATTTGCTCAAGATTTAATGAATACAACAACTTATGTTAATAATATGTATATAATAAGTAAATGTTTTTAACTTCTATTTAAAAGGGTGTTCATGTACTCTTTTTCTTGATTATGTTCCAATAAGTATATTGCTCTTGTGACTTCAATATATTTTTTCTTATGAGGATTTTCAGGGTCCTTTTAAAAAAGCTGTTAAAATTAACTATATTGAATCCAGTGTGGAAGATACTGAATAACATAACATTAACAAAGTGTATGTTCTTAGGAAAATATCAATGAAATGTACATGAATTCTGTCCCCCTTAGATTCTTTGTCAAGAGTGTTAGAGACGTTATCTATAGGATTATTGCTTACTTCCTCATTAAGGATTACTCTTTATAGAGGATCATTTTTATACAGCAATAACAACTATTTTCTCACTAGTTCATTCATCCAAAAAAATGTAATGGGTGTTATATATGGTAGGTGGGGACTGTAGTGGGCCCAAAGATAAGGAGATAAATCAACTGAGGCTTCTGAGTTTCAATTACCTTTAATAAGTTTCTCCTAATAATTATAAAGTTGGCATTATCTCTGTGTTGCAGAGCAGAATGATCTTTAGAGAATTTAGAAATTATGTTCAAATTGTTAAGTGAAAAAGTTACAATCCAAGCACAGGTGCCTAACTCTAAAATTCAGGTGCCTTTTTTACTACCTCAGATTGCCTTACACTTAGGGAATTATTTAATCATTCTGTGTCTTTAATTATTATCAGTGATCAGCTCAGCTGAACACTAAGTACAGTGTGTCATACAGAAATATTTAAAACAGCCACATTTGTTATTCAGGCATTTGGTCTTAAATTCAGCCTCACTGAACAGACTAGGGTTAGCAGTATGCGCTCAGGGGTTACATGTAGAGTGTAAGGGAAAAAGAGCCAAAGATGAACAATTATCACAGCAAAGCATTATTTGTGGAAGACTTTATCAGGTTTGCCTAGATATCTAACATAGGTTTTGAAAGTTGAGGAGACTATTTCATAATGCGATTATACAAACAGATAAAATAATTGGTACAACCTTCCATACATTCTCTTGCAGAAATCATCCTATAAAAGATGGTATCTCAAAATTTGTATCTGTTGTTCTTCCTAAAGGTTTAGCTTCAAATTTTTTGTTGTGGATATTTGTAAAGGTGGCATCTTTGCTTAGAAAACTTTGAATTTACATTATGAAGTAATCCACAGAAGGTGGTCCAAATAATTTTGTTGGGTTTCTTTTGTTTGTGTGTATGTTTCCTCCCAGCAACTACATATACTACTACTATTTATAATAATAATAATAATCTTAAACAGCAGTAACACCTATGTTTTATTGTGTGTTGTTTATTAGGAGGTATTCTGAATGTTTAAAGCATATCAACTCATTACATTTTCCAGACAGCTTTGTGAGGTACTATTATCATCACAGTGTGACTTGCCCAAGGTTCCCCAAACAATAAAAGGAAAGACAAGGATTTAGATGTAGACAGGTCATTACTGGAGAGTATGTTCTTTACCACCACCGTACGTGGCCTCTCCAAATACGTGTATGGTTTCAAATCACTTCTTTCTTTTTTGCGGTACTGGGGATCGATCAAACCCAGGGACTTCGTGTTCAGGTGCATCTCCTGCCATTTAAAAAATTGTCTTCATTTAAAAATTTTTTTGAGACAGGATTTAGCTAAATAAGGTGCCTGGGCTGTGCCTGAACTTGTGATCCTTCTGTCTCAGCCTCCCAGAGTGCTGCGATCACAGATGCATGCCACCATGCCCAGCTCAAATCGCCTTTGCAGATTGTTGTAAGAATCTTACGACCAAAAAAAAAAAAAAAAAAAAAAAAGAATCTTACAACATAGTAAAAGCAGGAAACACAGTGCTCAGTTTATTTTTTCAGATGAACAGATTAAATGTCAGAGATGTTTTGTGTCATCCGAGGAGAGACGAGCATCTTCCTCCATTCTGTGCTGCGTCTTTCTGCAGCGTGGAGTGAGGCTCAGGGTGATCAGTGCAGTTCATCTGAATGGCCCATTTTGGAGCTTTTTGAACTTTTTTTCGGTAAGTCCTTCAAAATGAAAGGACAATTGTCTTTCCTTGGACCTCAGATGGGTCACAGCTGCACAGATGATAGTCTCAGACTCCACAGTATTTCACATCAGAAAAGCAGGGATGTAACATTATTCCAGTCGATTATCTAATAGGATGGCTGGGAAGATTACATGAAATTAAATTTATTTGTTTCAAACTACTTGATATACAGTGTTTAGTCAATGTAGATATTGTCCAATTCTGGAAAGATAGTGATTAAAGTTAAGAGTAATTTACAGGGGAAGCTCAAACTTTCAACTCAAATGAAAATGTGCAGTATTTGTTTCCCTTGTGTGAGAAACCTGGAGTGTAAATAAGGAGCATAAAAGAGGCTAGATATTGGGAAGTAGGAAGAACGTGTCCAAATGGGAAGGAGAACAAGGCAGAGGGAAGGAAGGGAAAAGGAAAACAAAGAGGATGGCAGGGGAAAATAAAAGGAAACAGTTTTTGTAAATGGGAGCTTTTGTAAACAGTTTTTGAAGGGAGGGAGGGGAATAGGAAAAAAAAGAATTAAGATATATAATGTACAGGTACAAATTCCTTATGATGGATGTGATCAGTATGTATGACAAATATGTACTAATAAAAAATAAAGTTGAAAAATAATTGAAGAAAATTCAGTGGTCACTTGGAATATCCAAGCGGGGCTGGGAACTAGCACTTATACAAACTTCTACAGATGGAGGCCTGAGTGTCATCTCGGAGTGTGCTATGCATCATTTCCTATGCATATACTTTATCCACTTTGCTTTCTTTGTTTGCACAGGTGAAACAGTATTGATATGGCGCTCATGGGGAACAGTACAGAGGTGAGTGAGTTTAGACTCCTGGGATTGACCAGCGCCCCAGAGCTGCAAGTCCCCCTCTTCGTGATGTTCAGCTTTGTCTATCTCATCACTCTCCTTGGGAATCTGGGCATGCTCACTCTGATCCTGCTGGACTCCCGTCTCCACACGCCCATGTAGTTTTTCCTCAGCAACCTCGCCCTGGTGGACTGCGCTTACTCCTCGGCCGTGACTCCCAAGGTGATGGCCGGGCTTCTCACCAGGGATAAAGTTATCTCCTATAGGGGCTGCGTCACTCAGATGTTCTTCTTTGTGGCTTTTGCCAGTGTGGACTGCTTTCTTCTTGCTACCATGGCCTGCGACCGCCATGCCGCAGTCTGCAAGCCCTTACGTTACACCACCACCATGACCACAAGTGTGTGCGCTTACGTGGCGCTCGGCTGCTACGCCTGGGGCTTCGTGGAATCTGCCGTCCACACCGGGCTCACCTTCTCCCTCTCCTTCTGCCATTCTAACGTGGTCCATCACTTTTTCTGTGATATCCCCCCAATCCTGGCCCTCTCCTGCTCTGACATCTATGTGAATGAGATTGTGCTCTTTATCTTAGCAGCTTTCAATGTCTCCTTTGCTATGATAGTCATCTTGACCTCCTACCTCTCCATACTCATTGCTGTCCTGAGGATGCATTCAGCAGAAGGGCGGAAAAAGGCCTTCTCCACCTGTGCCTCTCACCTCACTGCTGTGACCATATTCTACGGGACAGTCATCTTCATGTACCTGCAGCCCAACTCCAGTCACTCCCTGGACGATGACCAAATGGTGTCTGTGTTCTACACAATCATAGTTCCCATGTTGAACCCGATTGTCTACAGTTTACAGAATAAAGAGGTTAACAGTGCTCTCAAGAAAGCTGTGGGGAAGATGAGGATTCTGCTCAGTATATAATTTTAATTAGAAAGATTATACAACCTGTATAGTTAATCAATTATCTACCATTGTGTAACAAACTAACCCAAAATGTAGTGGTTTAATGCAATGGTGTATTATTTATTATCCTTCCGTGGGCAGGGAAGTTTCATTGCTGTTCGCATCCGGGCTCACTCATGGCATGTGTATGTTCTCGAAGGTCAGCCGAGCTGGAAAATCTAAGGTGGTCTCATTTGTATTCACGGGTGTTGCTGCTGGAGATTCGCTAGGTCACCTTTGTTCATTTCCCCATGATCTTTTATCCTTCAGAGGCTGGACCGGCCTTTCTGTATGACATCTTCAGGCCAGTATCCTCACAGTCCGGAAGCAAAACTGAAAATCTTCTTGGAATTAACTCATTCATTTCTTCCACCACAGCAGGACAGCAAATGCAACTGAGACTCCTGACCCAGGCTGGGGTTGAAGAAGGTGACACAACCTCTCAGGCGAGGGAGAGGCGAAGAATCTGTGGCTATAGCGTTAGGCCAGCACGATTAGGAATTAGGCAAGACTGCTGTCACAGAGTAAGCAGAATCTAGTGGCGCAAATAGCAATATAATGTAGCCGTGTGAAAATGGACTGTCTAGACTGCTGGACTGTCCTTCTAGGATGGACGGTCCTTTCACACTGTCTCTTTCAACACCTCCCAGAGTGTTGAAAAACCTTTTCTCATTATCACTATTTTACCTGGAGGGAAGGAGAAAGAGATGGAAGAAAAACAATTTCTTCTGTAGTGAGTGTGTAGTAGCTGTGCTCATTACTCCTGAGAACATTTTATTATCAGGAATTCAATCATATGGCCACAGCCATCTACAAAGCCAACTTTTAAGTTAAATCTCTGAGTGGCAATGTGCCCAGCTGAAATCCCAGAACTCTGGGAGAAAAAGAGAAAGGGGTTTGGGGGGAGGAAAACCCCAGTTATCTTACAAACATTTTGTGCCTGAATTCGAATTGCTACATTTGTTTCCAAAACTCAGTCTCTGGCTTATTTTTTTTGTTCTGAAAACTTTCTTCCTTCACTTTGTATTACTTCTTTAACAAAAACTCTTTAGTTACCATTCCATTTAAATAGCCGTCCTAAATAATTCCTTATCCTCCTTTATCTTTTTCATAAGATTTAAATAAGTTTCTGACATTATACATCAATTTAATTAATTAATTTCTAATTCTAACTACATGCAACATTATATACATAACCTAGATTCTAATTTAGCTGCCAGAATTTTTATTTATTTTTCTTTTATTTTTTATTTGTATGTGCTTACAGTGCATAATAATGACAGTCTTCGTGGGGAGTTTAAATTCCTTTATGCTGTATTTCACTTTGTGAAGTATTTGCTTTGTTCTTTTTGTTCAAAATTACAGCAGTAAACAACCTGGATAGACCAATACGATGAACACTAGTTAACAACAACAACAAGAAACAAGAAATACCCTACTGAGAGTTGAAACAAGTAGATAAACCCCACATATGCCTCCTACTGGTGAAAGAAACCAGACTCAAAATGCGAGGAACTGCATGGCTTCATTTACATGAAGGAGCAATCATATCAACAAAACCGGTAGACTCTGGGAGCTAATCGTGGCAAAATGGTTTGATCACAAATAAACACTTGAAGTTTTTCGATTGACGGGACTGTTCTTTGTTTTACATGTGGCAACACTTACGGTGTCATACATATTTCTCCAAACTCAGAACTATACCCTAAAATACATAATTTTTACTGTATATATGTTATCGACTGAGAAAGTAAAGAACTCTCTCCCCTCAAAACCAACCAAAACAAAAAATCAGCAAATCAGATGCAAATTAAGGTCTGTCTCACAGGCATTTTAATTGTTTCTTCATTAAGTTAGTAAAGCAAGAACCTGTGGCTGCCTGCTGAGAGGGTGGACTCCCCTGAGGTCTCTAGGTCCCCACAAGTCCCTCTCGGCTCCTGTCCCTGGTCTCTGAAATCCCCACCTGATTCTCCTGTATCATTTTAGCAGGACCAGGCCATGGGCAGAGGAAGACTTCTTAGAACCCACTGTGGTCTTCCCCAAACAGGATTTGCTGCGGGGCCGCAGCCACTGAAAACAGCCCTTCATAAAAATTACTCCAAATGTGGCTAGCATTATAGCTTGACTGAGCTGTCTTACAGATTTTCTCGCGTTTACTGCTCACAGACACAGTTCTGTGAAATATACAGATCTGTTTATGACATTGTATCTATTTCACAAATAAAAAGAAAAAACCGAGGTTAGAGTAAGGTAAGCGGCAATTAGAAGAGCACTTTTTGGCCAGTTCTTAAAAGAGAGAGCTTCGTGAAAAGAGTCTACACTTTGTTCCCTGACCGAGCTTCAGACTGCTAAAAATTCAGGATTTGCAGCACCTTTATTCAAGGGGTGAGGTAAGCCTCGACGTTCCACTTTTCGTTAGTGAGAACTATAATACGTGCAACAGCAACAGGGAGGTTGGTGTTATGCATTGTGTGAGCTCAGCAAAGACGTCGGGAGCATTTTTTGAAACAGATGAAGCGCTTAGTGGCCCTCAGTAGGAAGTTCGGGGCTAATTATGAATCACTCAGCTACGTTCCTAGAGAGGACGGGAAAGAGCACAAGGAAGATGATGCTCTATTCATCCTGTGTGCTGTCTCCCTTTGTAATCGCGAGAGAAACAAATGGAAATAGTTTGAACTTTGGTTCTTTAGGCCCAGAAGGATCCTTATGAATTTATTTAGAGCCTTATGCTTTTCCAGTAACTTTACTCTGATCTCACCCTTCTCGTTACATCCAGAAAAGCTGACAGAATGGTTGTTTATAGAAGAACTTGTAAAATCATTTGTATCTGCACAGAAATTCTGACTCTACTTTGTATGAAGCAGATCACTTATGCTGTGAAAATTAAGAGAAATAAATATACATATTTAAACCTACAATTCTCCTATTAATGTTCATCAAACATAGGATATGCGACAAAATGTGTTAGGTGATATTATCTTGTATGGTAGAAATTTCTGAACACAATTTTTATAGAGAATAGAATGCAAAAAGAGTTTGAGATATAACCAGGAGGAAGACGGACAGAAGTAGTTGCCAGAGAATTGATATTGTGCCGAAGTCTCCAGGCCTTCTCAGCGAGCTATGAGTACGTTCCCTATCCTTATTTATTTTTTGTCTTATTTTGAGACAGAGTCTCACTGAGTCACTACGTTGCCCAGGCTGGACTCAAACTGGTTATCCTTCTGCTTCAGCCTCCCAGAATGCTGGGACTAAAGATATGCGTCACTGCGCCCAGCTTTCCAAATTTAAAATTTAAAATATAAGCATGGAACCACCAATCCTGTGAATTCTCAACCTTCCTATCTTTCACTCAGCTAGAGAATGAGAGTAATGTGACGAAGAATGAGATTTAGATAAGGAAAAACTTTCACATACAGATAGCAAGTAATTTAAGCAAAAGTCAGGCCGAAAGGTCCTTAGATCAGTGGTGGTGACCCTGTAGCACGCGTGCGGCACAGCCCTGTCTGTTGGCACATGAGCCACGTTGTCCCAGCTAAGGTCGGACAAATTATCAGCATGCACACAACAGGAAAGGTCACATTAATTGTGCAAAATTCCAACATGTTTTACCTTTCGATTGAAAGCTGTTTGTATCATTAAAAGCTCTGTGTTTTTCTTTAAGACAGAAGATGTTAATGTATGGGATGTTTTTCTAAACTAAAACCTCAGTATTACAATACAGAGGTTTAAATGCAATGTTGGCACTTTGCAATAAATAAGTGGGTTTTGGGTTGCAGTCTGGGCACTTGTCTCTAGAAGGTTCATCACCATTGTCCTAGATTCTCACACAAGTGGCCAGCGCTCCACTGGAAGGCATAGAAATCACAGTATGTTTAGTAAATGGAGAAAGTCAAATTAGGAGTAAGTCTACCAGACTTCAAATTGAACTAGGTGGGAAAGTGCTGCAACTTGTCACTCAGCTTCCGATCCTGCGTTGTAGACCAGCATCCCCCGCTCAATCCCTCCATAGAAAGCACTCACCAGAGCACCTGTGTTGTGCTGTCTGTTTAAAACACGTATTATATTAGCTATCACAATAACCCCTTTTGAGAGGTCTCATTATCATCTTCATTGTAATAACAGAAAGTTGGGCACAAATGAGTCGTGCTGGGGCCCATGTTTCCCGGGTAGTGGAAGCCAGGGTTACTACTGAAACACACAGAACTACTCTGCAGGCTCTCAGCGGAGCACTTAGTCTCCAGTCTTCTCTTCCGAACGGCCTTGCTGGTATTCGCGCCTCCGCTGCTGCAGCTGTAACGCTTCTCAGTTACTCTTCTACATTCTCCAAAGCACCGAGTTTGAGTGAATGGATGCAATGAGTAAATACGATGTGAGCTGAGTTAAATCCAGTTCAATTCTTCTGAGAGCAAGAACACCAGTCTTTGTGAATCGAAAATCTTGCCTCCGACAGTGGGTGCTGAAATGTGAACTCCACGAAATACTTAACCTTTTGTTGAGTTGTTGAGAAGATCAAGCTATGCTCATATTACCCATAAGTGTACATATTACCCGTAAGTGCACATATTACACATAAGTGCACATATTACACATAAGTGCACAAGGGCAGTGTGTGCATGTAAGCTCTTAAGAGACTCGATGATCTGATTTGGGAGATAAGTTTATCACAAATGCATGACCTCTGACAAACATATCATCTTTCCGAACCTCTGTTCGTTCATTTACACCTGTACCGTTTTGGCCATGCTATCCATAAGGACCCTTTTTTTGTTGTTGTTATTCAAATCTCTGTTTTAGATAGAAGACCACAAAGGACAAAGAAAATGATAAAATAACAGAGTGCTTATATATTTCAGAGCAACCTCTTTTCCATTACCCACCATTCCTTTCTTTCTCACTACAGCAGAAAACGTGACTCTCCCATGGCTAACAGTACAGAGGTGCAAGAGTTCATCCTGGATGGTCTGATGAGTGCCACAGAGCTGCAGGCTCCCCTCTTTATCTTGTTCACCCTCATCTACCTCACCAGTGTTGTGGGGAACCTCGGGATGATCCTGCTGATCCTCCTGGACTCTCACCTGCACACTCCCATGTACGTTTTCCTCGGGAACCTGTCTCTGGCCGACTTTGGATACTCTTCGGCCGTCACACCCACAGCGATGGCCGGGCTCCTTGTGAAAGACAAGGTCATCTCTTACAATGCGTGTGCGGCTCAGATGTTCTTTTTTGTAGTCTTTGTTTCTGTGGAAAATGCCACTTTGGCATTAATGGCTTATGACCGCTACGCAGCAGTGTGCAAACCCCTGCATTACAGAACTGTCGTATCCAAGCGTGTGTGTGTGCACCTGGTCCTAGGCTCCTACTTCTGTGGTTTCCTGGATGCCTCTGTCCACACCGGGGGCACATTCAGTCTCTCCTTCTGCCAGGCCAATTTGGTCCATCACTTCTTCTGTGATGTTCCAGCAGTCAGGGTTCTCTCCTGTTCAGATAAACACATTATTGAGATGGTTCTTATTTTCGTTACGAGTTTCAATGTCTTTTGTGCTCTTCTAGTTGTACTGATTTCCTACCTGCTCATATTCATCACCCTCATGAAGATGAACTCTGCTAAGGGGTATCAGAAGGCTCTGTCCACTTGTGCCTCCCACTTCACTGCAGTCTCCATCTTCTACGGGACGGTCATCTTCATGTACATACAGCCCAGCTCCAGTCACTCCATGGACACTGACAAGATGGCGTCCGTGTTCTACACCATGGTCATCCCCATGCTGAACCCGCTGGTCTACGGCCTGCGGAACAAGGAGGTCAAAAGCGCATTTAAAAAGATTTTTGAGAAGGCCAAATCATCCCTTGTGTTGAGGTTTAATGTTGGGTGATATACAATAAACTAATTTTGAGTATTTTAGATCATTTTCTTTCATTTTAATTCCTAAAGTATATTTATTTCCTAAGTCGTATTCTTACTGCTTTACTCTATTGTCTAGTAAAAAATTAATATCTGAATGATAATGGTTCAGAGATAGCATAAGATGCTTTTGGTTTTGCTTGACAAAAATCTTACTAAATGCATTGTAAAATTTTGATTTACATGCATTTATTGCACATATTAATTGGGTTCAGTGTGAATTTTCAATATACACATGTGGCATTCACTGGTCCAATCCAGCCTCCCTTCATTTACTCTCTCCCAACCCATTCTCATCCTCTACTAATCACTATTCCATGTTCTCTCTTCTACAGTTGTTAAATTTCCACGTGAGCAAGCACACGTGGTACTTTTCTTTCTCTGTTTCTTTCAACAAAATGCTTTCCAGTTTCACCCATTTTGCTGCAAATGACAGGATGTAATTATTTATGGATCAATGGTATTCCATTATGTATATGTGACATTCTTTCATCCATTCATCTGTTGACAGGCATCTTTGTTGATTTCATGTTCTACCTATTGTGAATGGCACAGAAATAGACAGCGGAATGCAGGTGTTTGTCTGTGCACTGATTTCTTTTCCTTTGTCTCTATACCCAGAAGTAGGATTGCTGGATCATATGGTAGATCTGTTTAGGGGTTGATGAATGTAGCTGAGTGGTAAATGTTTGCTTAGCAAGCACAAAGTCCTGGGTTCAATCCTTAGTACTACAAAATGAATAAAAAGATGTCTTTTTATTTTTGAGGTACCTCTACTCTTGGTCATAACCGCTGTACTAATTCACATTCCTACCAACAGTGGATGACGGCTGCTTTCTCTTTGTTATTTTTATTTGTGGTTCTTTAATCGTAGCCATGCTAATTGGGGTGAAGTGATACTGTAGCTCATTGTAATAGAGCTGTATTTTCCCGAGAGCTAATGATTTTGACCATTTTTTCATGTATTTCTTGGCCATTTGTACTTCTTTTTTTGAGGATTGTCTAGTCAGATTATTTGCCTGTTTAAAAACTGCATGAGTTGAAAAAAAAAACTGCATTAGTCCTTTGTTGTTGTTAGTTGTTTCACGTGCATTTTCTCTATCACATGGCATTGCAAACATATGTTTAAAACAGTGATATGAACAATTCCATGAACTGAAACCCAAGTATATATGTAGGATCTATGTGGGCGCAAGCATACATACGGCTACCATACTCTCTGTTATTTGAACACAGAAATAGATGTTTTGAATATTTTTTGTAAAGCTGTACATTGAGTCTGGGGTATAAATGCCAAAACTTCCAGTAGCAGGGAGTATAGTGATCCTTAGGAAATATCATACTGCTTCCCTAAAGAAGATGAACAAAAATAAGATAGATGATGCTCTCATTAAGTTTTTGTTTTGCTTTGAGACACAGTCTTGCTATGTAGTTCAGGCTGGCCTTGAACTCACTATGTTGTCCATCCAGGCTGGCCTCAAACTCATGGTGATCCTCCTGCCTCAGCCTGTCCAGTGCTGAGACTACAGGTGTGCACCACTATGCCTGGCCTTAAGCTTTAATGTTACTTGTTTGCTGTCATTCTCTTCCTGGAGGTAAAACAGGCATAGAACAGCAGTGTGAATTGATAGCTCTTTAAATTGTAGAATTAGCAAGCTCTGAATTGCATTTTAACCTTTTCTCTATCACTCATTCCTACTATCCTTAACACATCTAACCACACTGACAGTGAGGTGGTTAAAGTCTCGGTTTCGATTAGATTGAAGCTGAATGTTGAGCTTGAATCTCAGATCTTTTTTATGAGTTGCATAGTTGTAGAATATCACATAGCTTTTCAACTCTCTGATTAACATAATTATAAATAATAATGCCTACCACACACATTTACACATTTATGTCCAAAGCTCTCAATAGTAGTTGTAGAGTAATGTTTTCTAAAAGTGCTGTGTGTACTCGGGTCGGCAAATACGATGCTTTAAGGGGCTAAGCTTATCAGCTACATGTGTGAAGACAGTAGAGGGCAGTACGGCAGTTAGCAGCTGATGGATGGCTTTTCCAATTTAAAGTACTGTCCCTACACAGAACTAATTCAGAGTAATTTTTCAAGTGGAGCCTTCCACTAACACAGAGCTGCAGGCAGAAGGGAATCCACGAACAACACATTTTAAGTCTTAGGTATCTGTATTCAAGCAAGGAGTGAACATTGTGAGAGAACGAATGAGTTGTAAAGAAAAGACTCTTTTAATCCAGGCTAAAAACATTAATTTCAAGAAAGAGATTAAACATATGGACTCACCAGGAGGCTGGTCGTGTGTGTGGAGCGAGAACAGGGTGGGAACACTAAGTGACCATCTCACTGGTGCTCGTGAGAGAGGGAAGGCCAGCGGAAGAAGGCGTCTGCCTGTGAAACCGTCTGCGTTCCCCAGGCAGGCACAGAGCCCACCATTCCATCCCAACAGCACGATATAGCCAGCGCTCCTCGGCCTGCACTGAACGTCCAGCGCTTTATTCCTAGTTTTTAAAATGTATTTTATTCATTCTCAAAATAATACCGGTGGGTAGATCTCATTAGCATTTTCATTTTGCACATGGACTACTTCAGGCTCGGAGAAGTCGGCAGGGTGGGTGGGGGGCGACCAGTGCCGCCCAGTGGTCACGGCGGGGCCACGCGCATCTCTTCCCAGAGCACAAACTCTGGGACAGATTCTGTGTCTTTCTCTTAGAACTGTCTCTGCTGCCTGGCTCGCCCCAGGGCCCGGGCATCCTAAACCGGACAGCTTTTATTTCTCCTTTAATTTTGAAGGGATGGTCTTGAAGGACATAGCAATCTGGGTTGGCAATTCTTTTCTTGCAGGGTTTGAAAATTTTTGTTTTGAGCCCTCCTGGCCTTTAATGTTTCTATTGAGAAACCTGTTATTCTTCTTACAGGTTTGCTCTTATAAGTGATTTTGTGCTTCTCCCACAGCTTTTAATGTTGTTTCTTTGTCCTGGATTCCTGACATTTCTACTATGATGTGTCACGGGATGATATACTCTGGTCATGTGTATTTGGGGCTCTGAATACTTCTTTACCCGGGTATCCATCTTGTTCTTCAGTTTTGTGAAATTTTCTGTAATAATTTCAGTGAATGTATTTTTTAAGTTTAAGTTATTTCTTTTAGATTTATCCAAGAACCTTTGCATCATCTATTTAGTGCTTCTTGTTCTTTTTTCTTTGATCCTGTCTGTATGTTGTAGGACTTCCGCCCCTTCTTCAATTCTCTCTTCTGACTCATCTTTCCTATGCCTAGACTTTCACTTCAGTTTTTATCTGATTTTTGCTTGGTTCTTTTCCAGAATTTCTACGTCTTTGCTGAACTGGTCTTTCATATCTTGCACTGTCTTCCTTAATTCAGTTGAAAGCATATTTGTCTACCCGCCCTGTAGCACTCACACCCAGGGTGGGACACCCTTGATTTTAAGAACTACGCCAAACCAGTCAATGGACTAATTTAGTGATCACACACCCTCAATCCCAGCATCACACACTCCAGATCCAGCCGCCTCTGAAAGCCCCACCTATGACCACACGAGGCTTTGGAGGGACAACTAGACACAAGCCATAACAGATAGGGATCTTGCTAAATCTTTAAATCAATATAAAGAATTGTTATTGTAAAAGTTCAAGTCTTAAAATTCATGAAGACTGAACGTCTTTATATTTATTTTGATTTTCTTTAATGTAGGTAAATTTTTGAGTTTCTAAATGTAACCTTGTATACCCTTGGTTATATGTAATGTTATTTAGATATTACTGTAAATGGAACTATTTTCTTAATCTAATCGTTAGATTGCTTTTTGCTAATATATAGACATGTGGTTGATTTTGTTTGGTAATCTTGAATCACTTTGCTGAGTAAGTGTATTAGCTAATACCTGTTTTGTATATTCTTTTAGATTTGTTTTATTAAAAATATCATGTGCGAACATAGTTTTAGTTCTTTTCCCATTTGGATAGATTTCCTTTCTTTTTTCATGACTAATTACTCCATGTAGAATATCTGTGTGGTGGACTTATTGTAGTCAATTTAAGCAGGAACGCCCAGCTGAACTGAGTTGGTGTGTTACTGAGCATAGAGGATCCACCTGAGGATTGTTGCAAACACAACATAAAGGAGAACGGGAGCAGACGATAGCATCCAGCTGTTTCCCAGGAGAAGCTCTGTTGTGGCTTGTTCTCCTGAAGGGGACTCGGCTGTTCTCCTTGCAGAAGGAGCGTGGGCCTTGCTGTCATTAGGGACAGCTGCTGTTTGCTTCAGGTGAGCTCTGGTCTTCATCTCCACTGTGAGCATCGTATCCTGGTTCCAGTGTAGATTTCTTCAGTCTTTTAGGGCAGACCCGGACATACGTGAGATATTGCTGTGGGCTCCCAGCTCTTGATTGGACCTTTCAGGTCTCCAGTGCATAAATAGACATTCATCACTCTTCCTGCATTTGGTTTGTGTGTGTGAATGTCATAATTTGTAAATGTCCTGTATTAAATCTTCTCTCTTGCAAACCATTGACTCTAGAAAGGTAACTAATACAATCTGGTACAATTTTAAACATGGAAGTGAAATTAGAAATGCTTATTTTCTACCTATTTTAGATGCAAGAATTTCATTCTTTCACTTTTGAATATTAGTTGTAGGTTTTTAACAACAAATTCTCTTTTTCAAGGTGAAGAATTTCACTTCTCTTCCTAGTTGTGTGCACATTTCTTATTTTGTACTTTATTCATTTTGTGTGGCACTGGGATCAAACTAGGGCATATATTAGAAAAGCACCCTACCATTCAGTCACCCTCCTGCCCATTTGTCTTTAGAGTATGTATGTAAAATTTTTCTGAATGCCTTTTCTTGTTTAATGAGAGGATCCTGCGGCTTTTCCTTTCCATCATTCTATTAAAGTGGTTTGGTAGAGTTATATCAGCAACATTGAAGAATAGAAAGTTTCAGCCTCCATCCTCCCACAGAAAGGCTGACTTAACAATGACATATGTATGTGAGAGATAATTTTGTTTTGTTTATCATACAAATAAGGAGACAATAAGTGACTCTTCCAAGGAAACAGAAAGAGTTAATGGGAAATTTGGAAATTTATTCATGTTAATGTTCTTTCCTCCATTTTTCTTTGCCTTAGAGAACTTGGAATCTTTTGACCAGGTACCTGGGAAAGAACTTCTCTAATAAAATTTATGCAGTATTCCATGCTTATTATTGGATTTCAGGATCAGTATTCTACATCGACTATTGTTTCTCTTCTAGCAAACTGGTAAGTTTCTATATTCTGCGTTTTGTGAGAAGTACAATTCATGCAAAAACAGCGTCAGCCATTCTTACTATGAGTTATTTGAGAAAAGAAAGAGAAAGTTTCAACATGTTTCCCCAAACCTGACATCAGTCTGAGATGTAAATGGGAAAACTTCCATCAGAGAGAATTTAGAGATTGTCATGACATATTGAGCTCATTTCTAAAAAAATGAACAAAAAAGACGCAAGATTTCTTAGATGATAATTTCATCTTGTGCACTGTATATTTGCTTCTCATTGGAGATAAGCAAAAGAAACAAAAAAGAGATGAGTGGAATGAGCCTGCCTTAAGTTACAAAATGATCCTAAATGAATTAAGATGCTGTGAACTTTTAATCTTTTCCCTGCAATCTTGTGTTTATTATCACTAGCACATCTACACAAGTTGACAAGGAAGTGGATAAAAACATAAACTTTGATTAGTATTAACATGGTTTAACTCTCGAATCTTGTGTCTTCTACTAGCTGCACAATTTTAGAGCAGCATATAACTTCTCAAACTCTCAGTTTCCAAATGATGAAGCAAGAATAATAATGCTACTTGGGTTGTAGACACACACATGCACATGTACTCAAATACACACGTGTTTATACATAAAGTGCTTATCATAGGTTTTAGAACCCTGTACATGCTAAAACTGTTCACATGTGTTAATGGTGTCAAACAGTGTGCTCAGGCATAAACTTGTAGTGTTGCCAAAAGCTTAGGAGAAAGATGGTAGGGAATAAAAGTATAGACAGATATCCTTCCAAATACTACACAAGAATAGATTCAAATAAAATATCTTTCAGCATGAAACTTGCCATCAAAACCATTCTGTAAGTTAAAGACAGTGGTTAACTGAGAATTTTCCACCCTTGGTCTCTGAGATTTGGCTATGGAATGACAGTAATGAAAATAAGGACACATTTAAGGAAAATTATTTCGTTTACTCAAGCTAAAAGCATGAGTTTAATAGAGGAAATTTTTTAAAAGAAATGGTTCACATGGAATCGCAGAAGCAATAATCATATGTTTGAAGCAAAGACAGAGGGAAATATCAGAAAGCACAGAAACTTTGGTGGCCCTACTGTGGGATAAAAGGCAATTGAGGATCGAAGCCACCAGACCACCCCCCCAGTGAAGCCCTGCTTCTTAGCATCTACCTCAATCAGACCAAGAAGACCATCTTCTATGCCAATAATAATGTGAACACCAGCACAACAAACTGAGTTTAATTCCCAGCACTTCACTGGTATTTTTATTAATTATCTTATTTCATTTATTGATTATCTTATTATTGTCTTGGGCAGATGGAAATAAGACGTTTAAGGGGGTTCAGTTAGGACCAGTGACTCGTAGGTGGCAAAGATCAGGTCTGAGGTAAGTCTCTTCAGGAGCCTAAGCTCTATGTGTTCTGTATGGACGCTGCCTTCGCTCACTCTCAGCTCTGAAGGGAAACGCGCTCACCCAGTTATCCTGCCACTTCCCCCAGGAAAGGAGTCCTGCTGCAGCGACTCAGAATCTAAGCTCATTTTCATCTTAGTCAAAAATTTATGCTTTTAGCCACAGCAGGTCGACGTGTGCGGACATGCTGGTGGTGACTAACAGAGATTGTGGGGTAGAGGAGACTAAATGCGGTTCTGAGCTTGTTAATTCATTCAGGACCCTTCTGTAGTTGGAAGAGGAGCCTTGCACTCCTACATTAGTCTGTTTGTTTGCTGGTTTTACCTCTAATGGGAAGCAAACATCTAGTGAACAAGATGAAATTGTCACATAACCAGTCGTGCAGTTCATTATAGAAACACAAACACTGAGATTGAACCAAAGCAGACAAGCAATCATTGTAAACGGAGTTAAATTCAATTTGATTTATACTCATTTTAAGCCCTGAGATTTAGCAGTGACTCAGCATGGGCTGACTGTTGGCCTCCAGAGCCGAGACTGACAAATAAGACTGTGTGAATATGAACACATTCCTCAGTCTTGTGCTTCATAATTTACGTGGACATAACAAGGAATCGAGCTGACTGTGTTACTGAGAGGAGATGCTGAGCGCTTCCACTTTGCTCAGGCGGCGTGAGATCCAGAAGGATTCTTCCACGCAGTGGTTTTCAAGTTATTGGGTTGTCTACACCTCAGTAACAAATGTATAAATTTTTAAATGGGACACATGATCCATTAAGATTCCTGCATATAATTAATAGGTTAAATTTGGCTTACAATTCCATATTTTCTGGGGAAGTCTCAAAAGAGAACCTGTTGCTACAATGAAGGAATGTGTGTGGTACGTACACTTTCCAATTTTGACTCATTTTCCTCATTATTCTGTTCCATCTTTCTTGTATCTTTCTCATGGATACAAGGTTTCTAGTGATTCCTGGATAGCACTGATGGCGAATAGGACACAGGTGACAGAGTTCCTCCTGCTGGGACTCACCGACGACCCGCACCTGCAGGTTCCCCTCTTGGCGACCTTCCTCCTCATCTACACCGTCACTGTGGCCGGGAACCTGGGGCTGGTCCTGCTGATCCTCCTGGACTCCCGCCTGCACACGCCCATGTACTATTTCCTCGGGAACCTGTCTCTGGTGGATTTCTGCTACTCCTCAGCTGTCACTCCCACGGCTGTGGCTGGGCTCCTCATAGGGCAAAAAATCATTTCCTACAATGCTTGTGCGGCTCAAATGTTCTTTTTTACAGCCTTTGCCACTGTGGAAAATTTCCTCCTGGCCTCAATGGCCTGCGACCGCTATGCCGCAGTGTGCAGACCCCTGCACTACTCCTCCACCATGACCACAAAGGTGTGTGCGGGTCTCATCACAGGCTGCTATGTCTCTGCTTTTCTGAGTGCCTCCTTCTACACTGGGGACACGTTCAGTCTCTCTTTCTGCAAATTCAATGTGATCCATCATTTTTTCTGTGATATTCCAGTGGTCATGGCTCTTTCTTGTTCTGACAGGTATGCTAATGAGCTGGTTCTCCTTGATGTAGCCAGCTTTGTTATCTTGTTTGCTCTCTTAGTTATCTTAGTATCCTACGTGCTGATTTTTATCTCCATCCTAAAGATGCACTCAGGTACAGGACATCGCAAGGCTCTGTCCACCTGCGCCTCCCACCTCACCGCGGTCTCCATCTTCTACGGGACGACGATCTTCATGTACCTGCAGCCCAGCTCCAGTCACTCCATGGACACAGACAAGGTGGCGTCCGTGTTCTACACCATGGTCATCCCCATGCTGAACCCGCTGGTCTACAGCCTGAGGAACAAGGAGGTCAAGAGTGCGTTCTTAAAAATTATTTTGGTGATAAAATAATTTGTGGAATTTTGACTTTACTGTTTTGGGAGCACATAATACCTGTTCTCATTCCTCACGGATTCTTCTTCATGCTCTCCCTCAAAATTTAATATCCACAATGACATTAAGTTTTTAAAATGATAAGTTCACCTTTTCAAATATCTATTGTCTGGAAAACAGGAAACATTATGTTTGGAAATAGAATTTGGGAATGAAGGTGTTGTGGTTTCTTGGAGTCTACATTCAAAATCCTTATTAAAGACATTAGTGCTCATTTTCAATGTCAATGCAAGTGTGTGTAAAAGAAATGAAAAAAGAAGCCCACAAACAGAAGTGCAAGCAGATGTTGCCAGAGGATATGTGCACATGGGTGTGGCAAGTTTGCAAGAATTCAATGTAATGCAGCTATTTGTGTTCATTAATTGTAAGTGTTAATTTGACCAGATTAAGGGCTACCCAGATAACTAGTATAATATTATTTCTGTGTATATTTGTAAGGAAGTTTCTAAAAGAGACTATGCTATTTGAATTAGTAGACCAGCAAAGTTCCTTCCTCATCCACGTAAGTGGCCAACATCTAAACTAGGGCTTTTCTGAAATGAACAGAAAGGTGGAGGAAAGGCACATTCATCTCCGGCCCCAAGCACCTGTATTAGTCACCTATGCCTGACAAAACAACACAAAGGAGGAAACTGTCGATTTTGGCTCGTGGTTTGAGAGATCTCAGCACATGGTGGATTTGCTCTAAAGCAGAAACATCAGGCACAAAGGCCTGATGGGTGAAAGCTGCCTAGCTGCCTGCCTCACTATGTCATGGCTGGCAAAAATCAGAGAGACAGAGAAAGAGCCAGAGAGGAGGAGGCCAAATATAGTTCTTGGGTTCGCACCCCTGTAACCCACCCGGGGGCTCACTTCCCTAATCTCCCAGCTTTCCCTCAAACCAACCGAGTCCACAGTCGCAATTGCCCACCCCAGCACCCGCTTTCTCTCTTGGACATCAGGGTTTCTGCCCCTCCGGCCCTCCGTCTGCAGACCTGCACCGCAAACAGCGCAACCTGCATTTCCCAGTCTGTGAGCTCATGTTACCTTGTCACAGAGTCCCTCTCTGACCATCTTTGTAGAACGGTCACTCTCCACGACTGTGCAAACTGTCCCATCAACTAAGGTCATTGCTTACCAACCTTTAGCCTGACTTGTCTCTTATTTACATCCCCCAACTGGAATGCAAAACCCATGAGCACAGAAACCCTATTTTGTTCATAACCTGATCATCACAGTGTCTCCTCAATAAGTGTTTGTCAATTGAATGCATAAGAATTAAGCCTTGAATTCAGTCTCACCAACATGGCGACTTAGAGCTCCTGGTGACAACAGTGTGTCTTGCACAAGATAAACCTTCTAAGTAAACATGCGGTGCCTCTCCAGACACACGGCTGACTTTTCACTTTGCTAAATTTTTTTCTGCCTTCTCTCAGACCTCATACTTCTCACTTTCAGACAAAAGGATTTTCAGACAAAAGGATTCTATCCTGGAGCTGATTGTTTCCTATCATCTCATTATTTTAACTTAGAAGTAGACGTCTCTTGGGAAATTTTCCTCTCTACTTTTCTCTAAGTATTGTTAGTCCAGACAAAAAAATCAGTAGTACCCAGTAACCAAACAGAGAGTGCTAGCTAATTATTGTTACTGTTAACATTGCTATCAAACACACCCGTGAGAAGTCCAAGTTTTAATTAGGTATTCAACTGGGATAATTAATGAAAATGTTTGTTAATGATCATAAATATATTAGATGAATTCATCAGTATTTGCTTGTTAGTTGAATTTCCTTTTTCAGGTGGAATGTTCTAGATTTTTTTTTTATGCATTCATGGGTCAGGCTTGGTCTGAGAGCAAAATGAAGGAACTGTTGGTTTTTGCTTTTCTCATGGGAGTGTGGATTATATCAGTGGGTTCCTAAAATAAAATCCTTTTCCAGGCTCAGACAAAAAGGTAGATATCTCATTGGATACGAAATGACATTTTAAATAAGTACTACTTAATAAGTCCTAAAAAGTTATATAGGAGATCAAAGTTTCGGATCTGGTTATATTAAAATGAAATATTATAATTATATTTTAAATTATATATTATAATTAAAAATTATTTTATGGAAACATACACAATGAACTGAAAAGATTCTAAATGTCCAAGGAGAATACACATGACAATATTTACGTCATGAACACAAGATGCAGTCAGTAATCTAGTGCTAAGCACTGGATACACACATTTAATTTTTCTCCCCAGGGAGCTCAGTGTTACACCACACGCAAGCTCAGTGAAGTGTCTCTGCCGGTAACCTGCCATCTCTGTCCATTAGGAGGCTTCAGCGTGCCGGGATTGCGTGGGCTGAGATGGTCCGCTGGTCCCAGTGCAGAGAGTGGTGTAATGTGAATATTTACTTCTGTATCTGCGATGGTATTTCTCCCCTTGGAAATGTTTCTAATTGTTTAACAACTACTTAATTTTAGATGTATGAAATATTTTCAAAGATAGTGAATAGTTTTTTGATATATCACATTCTTGCAGGCTCAGTCATGTCCCCCCAAAAGAATCATATGCTAATTTCTAAAACATGCCAATGTCCCTCTACAATGTGCCCTTGAAAGGCTACACAGATATGATTAGGTTAAGGATTGTAAGAACGAGCAGCCATTCTTTGAGAGACCTAAATGCGATCTCATGTTTTTCCATAAAAGGAAGTCAAAAAGATTTGACTGTAGGCAAAAGGAGAGAGAGCAATGTGGCCACAAAAAGCAACACTGAAGTGACGTGGCCACAGGCCACAGATGCCAGCAGCCCCTGCAGGATGGAGGAGGCAGAACATGGAGGTCTCCGAGAGCCTGCAGAGAGAACGGGTTGATGGCTGCTGAGCTCTCAGATCTCAGAGAGCCCAGTAGATCTCTCGGGTCACTGATTCCCACTCAGCAGACTGGTATCAGACTTCTGCTTTCCAGAACTGAGAAAGAATCAGCAGGCATTTTTATAAGCCTCCAAGCGTGCGGGAATTTGTTGTGGAACTGTAGGAAAGTAAAAGTTCCCTCACCTGGTTTCTTTTCTGTCATAATCGTATATTACTGTTTTATATTTTTTAGGAGTGTTCACAAGGGAAGCCATCTGTTCCTGGGCTGGGAATTTATTTATTAATAATTCAGTCTCTGCACTTGTTATAAGTACATGCAAGTTTTCTCTTTCCCTGGAGTCAGCTTGGGTAGTATGTGTATTTTCAGGACTTTGTATTTCCTCTGTGTTATCCAGCATGTTGGCGTGTAGTTATTCATAATATTCAGCTATAATCATTCTTATTTCTCTAAGGCCAGTCCTTAGTTTCATTTATGATTTTGGTAAATTAATTTTCTCTTTTGTTATAGTCTGCAAAGTTTTCTCAAATATATTGATATTTTTTACACAAATGTGGTTTTGTGATTGTCTGTATTCTTAAAGTGTATTCTCTAGTATTTGCTTTCTTGCTTCTACTGCTTTTAGTTTGTTTTCCCTTGCTAATATCATTTCCTTAAATTTTAAAGTTAGGTCATTTCCCGGAGAACATTGTCATTTTTTTTTTAATTTTATTTTAAACCAAGAACATGTATTGGTACATTCTACATACAGTGGTCACATTCATTACATTAATTCTGTACCTATACATGATGTATCTTGGTTCTCCCTCCTCTCCCCCCCTCCCCTCTGCACCCTCCCTCCCTATTTACAGCAGGTTCATTTATCATTTTCCATATTTTCCCTTTCCCCTCTTTTTCCCGTTGCCTTTCTGCTTTTCCCCTTCTTTCTTTCTAGTACTTCTCTCCTCTGC
>PVJO010021055.1:0-30879 GCA_004026905.1 Hystrix cristata | reverse complement strand
ACCCTGCTGTCCCCGAGTCCCCACCCTGGACCCCCTATCCCCTACTCTTCCGGGTTGGCCCGTCCCGGTGGATTCTGGCCCCGCCCTAGACCCTCGACCGGAGCTCCTCCAGCTGGCCTACGCACTCGCACTCGGGACTCTGTCTCCCACCGAGAATCCTGACCTCTGCCGGCTGACCCGCCCTTCCCCTGTCCCCCATAGGCACTGGCGAGACCCCGACCCTCAGCACCCTGGACTTCTACATGGCTCGGCTGCACGGCGCTATCGAGCGCGACCCTGCGCAGCACGAGAGCCTGATTGTGCGTATCAAGGAGATCCTGGCCCAAGTTGCCAGGTGCGTGCGACAGGTACCCGGCCCAGGGCTGCCCAAGCTGAATTGAAGGTCCAGAATGGAGCCAGCCAGTGGGGTCCCCGTGGCCACCACTCCTGAGGGGGTGTAATGAAAGGGCGGCTCGGGGGCCAGACCCCCACGGGGCCGGAGCATTCCTGAAGCTTTCCAAGGCGGGTCCCAGCTGCCGGGGTCAGGGGCACCATGCAGACCCTCGCTCTGGGATCTGCTCCCGGGGGCAGGTAGGGCTTGGCCTGGAGGATCCCCGGGCCAGGCTGGGGCAGGGGGGTCCCTGTCACACCCCCTCCTCTGTTACAGCGAGCATCTATAGGGCCGGGCGCCCACGGATCCGAGGAGCAGCGCTGCGCTCGGCTTCCCCCATGCCCAACCAATGAAAGAGAGGCTGGGGGTCCACCTTTTGGGGCCAGGCCCCATCCTGCACCTTGGGGGCTCCAGCCCCCCTAAAACTAAATCTCTATAGCACCCCTTCAGCTTTCAGCCTCCTCAGCCCGAGAATCCAGAGGAATCATTGCCCACTGGAGAGAAATCCGGAACCTGAGTTGCAGGGCCCAGAGGGAATACCCAGGCCACCCGGGCCCCAGGGCGGTCCCAGCACATGCCTGGTAGGGAGGGTGGCCTAGGGCTCCCTTGCACGCCCAGAACTACTTGCCACAAGGGCTGCGTGTTGGCCACACAGGAGGAAGACTCTTGGGTGGCAGCTCTCACAGTCTGAGGGGGGCCTGGGAGGTGGCCCTGACCCCCAGTCCAGCTGAGAGACTCATGGAGGTAGATCCTTCCCACTGCTCAATCTGGACTTTTTAAATAAAAACTTGTAGAATTTGCATTTCAAACTTGTGAGTGTGGTTTGTTGGGGGTGTGGACCAGCCAGGGTGCAGCATGACCCCCACCATGGCCCCGCAGGAACCCCAGGTCTGCCCTCTTACATCCGAGATGGAGAAACTGAGGCCCATGCCAGATTCACAGTAAGGGACACGTGTCCCCTCCCCCTCCTGAGTGTGGCATGGAGGGTCACCCACATACAGTGGACTTAGGAAGGGGCGAGAGACTTGGCCACTTAGTTTACCCTGACTTTTCCTGACCAGGATTAGAAACCTCTTCCCGGCAGAGTGACTTCGACGGAACATAAACTTTACCATTTTAGCCATGTAGAGATGCACGGTTCAGAGACTGTGTTATGTAACTATCAGTATGAGACACTTTCTCATCACCCCAGAAAGAAACGCCATCCCCAGGAGCAGCCAACCATTCCCTCCCCAGCCCTGGCACGCAGGAGTCCAAAAACCCCTGTCTAAGAATTTTAGGGTTTTTTGGGGGGGGTGCTGGGGATCCAATTCAGGGCCTTGCGCTTACTAGGCTAGCGCTCTACCACTTGAGCTAAATCCCAACTCCTGTATTTGTTTGAGGCAGGGAGTCACTGTGTAATCCAGGCTGGCCTTGAATTTACCATGTAGCCCAGGCTGGACACAAACCTGCGGTGCTCCTCCTGCCTTAGCCACCCGAGTGCTGGGATGACAGGGATGTGCCACCACATCCTGTCTGGAAATTTTAGTGGAACCCCGATTGTTTTCAGTGCCTTATCCCCAGGGCACTTTTATGGGCTCCTGGTGCTCTGGGCTAACTTCTTCAGTGACCTGAGGATCCATGCATTTCCTCCCAAACAGAATGTGAGTGCCTACTATGTGCAGCGCACAACAGTCCAGCCTGGGAAGAAAGTACACCTGCCCTCCTGGAGCTGATCTTGTAGCTAGGGGTACAGGCAGGTCACAAGGCGAATAGGTGAAGTACCCAAAGTGCCTGGTGGTTCTAGGGTGGAAAAGTTGAAGAAGCGACATTGGGAGGTGGAGCGAGCAGGTGGCCTTTGGGTAAAGACCTAAGAATCGAGGGAATGGATCATTCAGAGCTCTGGGGAAAGGCGGTTCTGGCAGAGGGCACAGCTGTGCAAAAGTCCTTGGATTTTCCTTTCAGGAAAGTGGGCGCCACAGTGGGCTGTGGGCAGAGGAGGGACAAGGATGGGACTCACTTTATAGAAGTGTAATTGTCCTGCCCCTTCAGGTTGTTGCAAGGATTAAATGATCGCCTAGCGAGGGTGGCAGAGCGTGAGCCTGGGAAGCCTCAGGGGCCGGCGACCTTATTTGTGATCCTTGTTATTCTTAGGTCCTCAGGTCTGCCCCAGCAGACGCCAGGCGTCCCCGGGGAGGGCGCAGCTGGCCTGGCAGGCCTCGGACACCTGGGGCCCGCGCCCCTCTCCGCACCGCGGTGTCGCCTTCCAGGGCGGCTCGGGTTCCCGGATCCCCTTACCAGGCGGCTCGGCTGTCGCGTCCTGAGCCGGGGGAGGGGAGGCCGCAGGAAGCGGCGGATCCGGCGGCGGCGGCGGCCCGGGTGGGTGCCGAGTTCCCGCCATGGAGAGCGCAGCGGCCCGCGAGCCCCGGGGCGCCGAGCCCCCGCCCTCGCCCGCCGAGCCCCACGCCGCGCCCCGCGCGCGCCCGCGCCTCGTCTTCCGCACCCAGCTGGCTCACGGCAGCCCCACCGGCAAGATCGAGGGTTTCACCAACGTCCGCGAGCTCTACGCCAAGATCGCCGAGGCCTTCGGGATCGCGCCCACCGAGGTGAGGACCCCGGGTCGCTGTGCCCAGGTCCCCGGTGGAGACGGGCACGGGTGGAGCCTGGACCCTGGACGGCAGACCCCCTACCCCCGGACCCCGGATCCCAGATCCCGGATCCCGGATCCCCGAATCTCGGGATTGGAGGAGGGAGTCAGGCTAGGTGGCCAGATACCAGAGTCGCCCTTCTCAGATCCTTGACACCAGTCCCGGGGACCCCTTGGCGCGCCCTGTGGGAGATGAGAGGCCCCAGGGTTGGGGATCCCGCACGTCTGCCGGGACCCGGCGGGGAATGAACTCCCGCCCTCTGGAAGTGTCTGGCCGGTCCTGGGAGCAGCAGGTGGAAAGGTCTGCCGGGGTTTCCTTAACTGGGCGCAGTCGCTTAGAAGCCCCCAAAAGGCCCCGCAGGTTTTCATCTCCCCGAGAAATCGGGTTTCGAATAGTTAATCCTGGCAGTCTGGGCGATGGAAGAGGGGTCCTCTACAGTCCACAGCCTCCTATTCATGCCTCCCTACTCCGAGGGTCGCACTCCTCCCTCCCTCCCTTCCTTCCTTTCTTCCTTCCTTCCTTCCTTTCTTCCTTCCTTCTTTCTTTTCTTCCTTCCTTCCTCCCTCCCTTTCTTGCTTTCCTTACTGAGGATTGAACCCAGGGAATGCTCTACCAATGAGCTTTTTATTTTATTTTGATACAGGGCCTAGATAAATTACCCATACTGGCCTCGAATTTGTGATCCTCCTGCCTCAGCCTCCCTCACTGCCGGAATTGCAGGCATGCACACCCACGCCCGGCTTTAGTCCTGCCATTTCGCATGGGCTGGGATCTTGGCTGTTGGGAGCCTGGGCCGGTTCTGCACCTCTTGAGCCTCAGTTTCCCCATCAGCACCCCCCATGCCCAGCCCCCAGGTGTCTGGGACAGACAGCCTGGTGTAAGGGGCTGGGGCACTATGACTGATTCCCGGCTCCCCTCTCCTGGGTAGATCTTATTTTGTACCCTCAACAGCCACAAAGTGGACATGCAGAAGCTGCTGGGGGGGCAGATAGGGCTGGAGGATTTTATCTTTGCCCACGTGCGCGGCGAGACCAAGGAGGTGGAGGTCACCAAGACGGAGGATGCCCTGGGGCTGACGATCACAGACAACGGGGCTGGCTACGCCTTCATCAAGGTGCTTGGGGAGCGGGAGACACGGCGGGGGTTCTGGGGACCCAAAGCGGGTGGCTGAGTCAGCCGGGGGTGACTTGGGTCCCCACAGAGGATCAAGGAAGGCAGCATCATCAATCGCATCGAGGCTGTGTGTGTGGGGGACAGCATCGAGGCCATCAACGACCACTCCATCGTCGGCTGCCGCCACTATGAGGTGGCCAAGATGCTCCGGGAGCTGCCCAAGTCCCAGCCCTTCACCCTGCGCCTGGTGCAGCCCAAGAGAGCCTTTGGTGAGGCCAGGGGCCCGGGCAACGCCGGGGGAGGGTCTTGGGACGGTGGAGGGTGCAGAGATAGAGGTTCTGGACCCGAAGGGGGTCCTTGATTGTTAGGGTTGTTGTGGAGGAGGGACAGAAGGTGGCCCATGCAGAAGGGACAGGATGGGGAGGTGCCCAGATCCACTCTGTTGGCTGGATGGATCTTCTGGGTTTTTTGTTGTTGTGGTGGTGGTTGTTGTTTTGAGGTCTCACTATGTACCCCAGGCAGGACTTGAACTCATGGTAATCCTCCTGCCTCAGCCTCCTGGGTGCTGGAATGACAGGCATGTGCCACCACACCTGGCTGCATGTTCTTTCATATCAAAGCTTTGCCGAGGAAGGAAACGGTGTGCTGATTTTCACAAGGCACATCCTCCTTGTCTCATCACGGCCCCTCCGGCGGCACAGTTCTAGAGCAGGAGGTTCTGGACCTGCTCCAGCATGTCTGGATGGAGGACCCGGCAGACTGGGTAGTGGGGGTCCTAGAGCTGCCCCGCATTGTGGCTGCGAACTTTGAGCACTACCCTAAAAGTTAGGGGGGGTGAGTGCTGCAGTGGGGACTTTTCTGGATCGACTCTCCAAAAGCAAGTTAGGACTTAGCGCCATTTCTCAAGAATCATTTGAAGAGCAGGAGGGAGTTTGGGGCACCATCTGGGGGGACAGAATTGGGATGTTGGTTCTAGAGCTCTCGTGTTGGAGTGACTTGTTCTGGACTCTCGGTTTAGTTCCTGGGGGCAGGAGGAGTGGAATCGCCAACAGAATCTCAGAAGAGTCACCCCTTGGGCTGGGTATGGTGGCGCATGCCTGTCATCCCAGCATCTGCGAGGCTGAGGCGGGAGGATGGATGGCAAGCTTGAGCCCAGCCTGGACAATCTAGCAATTTAGCAAGACCCTGTCTCGAAATAAAAAATAAAAAGGGCTGGGGGTGGAGCTCAGTGGAAGGACCTGGGTTCAATCTCCAGTATTAAAAAAAATAAAATAAAATTCACCGACCAATCTAAGAAGGACTCTGAAGGTTAAGGATATTCTCGGAAGGTTCGGTACTGGCTTCCCAGTGTTGCCAGAACTGGGTCCTCCACATCCAGAACACATCCGTGTCCCCTTCTTGTCCTCTCCAGATATGATTGGCCAGAGGAGCCGGGGGAGCAAGTGCCCAGTGGAGGCGAGAGTGACCAGCGGGAGGGAGACCCTACGGCTACGTTCTGGAGGTGCCGCCACTGTGGAGGAAGTGGTGAGTTGGGGGGGATCCCCAGAGCCCCTCATCTACAGCTTTGCTACTGACTCAGTGTGGCCTTGGATACGAACCTCTTCTTGGCCAGGTGTGGTGGCTCACATCTGTCATCCCAGCACTCTGGGAGGCTGAGGCAGGAAGATCACAAGTGCAAACCAACCTGGGCACCTTAGCAACTTAGTGAGACCGTGTCTCAAAATAGAAAACAAAAGAGAGCTGGAAATGGACCTCAGTGTGAAGGCCCTGGTTTCCAACCCCCCACACCACAAATGACGAAATCCTTTTCTCAGACCCTGTTTTGATACCCGGCAAGAGGCTGGTGTAATGGTGGCTCCAGGGCACATGCTCGTCTCTGGGGGTGTTGGGGGGATGGCTTCAGGGCTCTGAGCCCCTCACCCTCTTCTCGCCCCTACACCCAGCCCAGTGAATTTGAGGAGGAGGCGTCCCAGAAGGTGGACGACCTGCTGGAGAGCTACATGGGCATCCGAGACCCCGAGCTGGGTAAGGGGCCAGGGTAAGCCGGGGGTTCCCAGAGGAGGCAGCGGGAGGAGGCCGGAGTCCCCGGGCAGCTGGGTCCCAGAGCACCCTCATCTGCCTCTCCTGCCTGGCCCACAGCATCCACCATGGTGGAGACGTCCAAGAAGACGGCCAGCGTCCAGGAGTTTGCGCGCTGTTTAGACTCCGTCTTGGGCGAATTTGCCTTCCCGGACGAGTTTGTGGTGGAAGTGTGGGCGGCCATCGGAGAGGCCAGGGAGGCCTGTGGCTAGTGTGCCCGGGGAGCCAGCGTAGCCCCAGCCCGGAGCCCGGCCCCTCACCCCAGCCCTGCTCCAGCGCTTGGCCAAGCTCTGAGGTCAGGTTCACCTCCAGAAGCCAGCCCAGTTCAGCAGTCCAACCCAGCTCCTCTAGACCACAGCCCCGCTCGGAGAGCAAGCCAGAACCTGAAGCCAAGGCCTGCTCCAGAGCCCAGGCCCGCCCTGAGACAGAGCCCATCCCAAGGTCCCAGGTGGGCTCGGAGCCCAAGCCCAGCTCCAGATCCCAGCCTGGCTTCAAGATGAAACGCATCCCCAAGACCAAGCCTGGCTCCAGCGCCCAGCTCAGCCCCGAGACCAAGCCCGGCTCCGGCGCCCAGCTCAGCCCGGAGACCAAGCCCGGCTCCGGCGCCCAGCTCAGCCCTGAGACCAAGCCCGGCTCCGGCGCCCAGCTCAGCCCTGGGATCAAGCCCGGCTCCGGCGCCCAGCTCAGCCCTGGGATCAAGCCTGGCTCCGGCGCCCAGCTCAGCCCCGAGACCAAACCTGGCCTCAGGGTCCCGCTCAGTCCCAAGACTAAGATCATCTCTAAAATCCTGCCGAGCCCTGACATCAAGCCAAGTTCTGGAACCCAGAGAAGTGTTACGATCCAGTCCAGTTCAGAGATGCATGCCAGCTCCGGGACCCAGTCCAGCTCTGAGACCAAGCCCAGCCATAAAACTCAACCTGATTCTGGAACTGAAGATATCCCCATGGCCCAGCCCGACCTGGACACTGAGGGCAGCCCTGGGACACCCGGTAGCTCCAGAAACCGGGTGAGAGTCAAGCAGCAGGCCGGCTGTAGACCCCGAGCCAGCCCGGGGAGCCAGCTCCACCCTGCTGTGCAGTCCAGATCCAAACCTCAGCCCTGCTCTAAAACCTACTCGCTCCCAGCCACCCACCCCCATTCTGCATCCCCATCTTGTTCCAGTGATGAGTCCAGCTCCAAAGCCCAGCCTGCCACCACGACCAGGCCCAGCTCCAGAATGCAGACCAACTCTGGGACCCAGACCGACTTCAAGACCTGGCCAGGCTCCAGAGCTCAGTCCAGCCCAGACGTTCCACCTGGCTCCAGGGCTCAGTTCAGTTCTGGAGCACAGACCGGTTCTGAAAAGCTATCGAGCTCCAAAACGCAGCCAGTGTCTGAGACTCAGCTGGGCGCGAGAGTCCAGCTACACTCTGGAATCCACGCCAGCCTGGGGACACAGACCAACAGGGCCACACACTCCAGCTCTGTAACCCTGACCAGCTCTGACAGCAGGCCCGGCTCCAGGAGCCAGCACTGTCCAGGAGCGCAGGCAGCCTCGGGCGCTCAACTCGGCTCTCACACCCTGCCACGTTCACGACGCCAGCTCTCGGCCCCAGCCCCGGCCAGCTCAGTTATTCAGACGGACTCAAGGAAGCAGATCAGCTCTGGAACTCGGCCCAGCTCTAGAGCCCAGCCCAGCCCAGGAACTCAGACGAGTTCAAGAATTCAGCCCAGCTCTGGAGGCCACCTTAGTTCTGGAGTGCAGCTCAGCTCTAGGGCCCAGCTCAGCTCAGAGACTCGGCCCAGCTCTGGAACCCAGCTTCGCTCTAGCACCCCGTGCAGTCCCAGGATTCAGTTCAGCTCTGAAACCCAGGCCAGCTCAAGGATCCAGCCCGGCTCTGGAACTCACCCAAGTTCTGGAACCCAGCCTGTTCCTGGAATCCAGTCCAGCTCCAGAACCCAGACAAACTCGAGAATCCAGCTCCGCTCTCAAAATGGGCTCCACCCACAGACCCCTGACCCTAGGACCCACTTTGATCTCCCTTCCCAGGCCCAGTCCCCAGGCCCACCCACTAGAGCCCCAACTCCAGCCACCAGCAAAGCCCCTGGGCCTCGGCCTCAGCCTCAGGGTTGGGTACCTGGAGATCAGGCTGGCCTGGGGCCCCGGCCAGGCCCCTCAGCGTCTCTCCTGGCCCCCCAGCCAGTGGCTCCCTCTGCACTGCAGAAACCACCCCTTTCCCCTAAACCCCAGCTAGGACCCCGGAAGCCCACCCCACCACCCATATCTGTCACCCCTAGCCTTGTCCCCAGGGAGACCCTCCTGAGTTCCCAGCCCCCTGTGCCCCCAGTTCAGGGGACACTCCCCTCCCCCACACCCAGGGAGCCAGGGTCTCTCCCCCACCAGGTGTGACATCACGGTGGCTCCCACAGCCCCTCCCAGTCTGGTTCCCCCAGACAGGTGGGGAGAGGGTCGCGGAAACAGGGTTCGGTTTCACTGGGCCTGGCCAGGGACTTGTAAGTGGATCCCATCTGCAGGGCACAAGGTGGGGTGGAGGCGCTGGCTTCCGTACCTCCCAGGGCAGGGCGCTCGGTGAATAAAGGCTCCTTGCACTCTGCCCCTGTGTCATGCCGTTATCATGGGGGGGTGCAGGGGTGGGAGGTGCCGGGCCAACACTGGATGCCCATTAAGCACCTACTGTATGCCAAGCGCCCTCTTAAGCATTGTGCGGGCACAGGCAGGTGATCTAGGAAAATGTCATTTATTGGCACCTGCTATCAGCCAGGTGCTGTCCATGGTCCCTGCAGTGCAGTGTCACCAGGGAAAATTGAAGAGGAGACACACACCTGTGATCTCAGCATTCTGGGAGCTGAAGCAGGAGGATACCAAGTTGAAGCCCAGCCTGGGCCTGGCCCTCCTTGCCCAGCAGTCTGAGCCCAGACAGAAGAAGAATAAAGCCAGAGACGTTGGGACATATTTTGGCAAGAGAGGGGTTGTCCCCACCTCGCTGTTCACATTCAATTTATTCTTATTTTTTAGTTTTTGAGGTGTTGGGGTTCCAATCCAAGGCATTGCACATGCTAGGCAAGTACTCAGCGTAGAGCTGCATCCTCAGCCCTTTTTTAAAATTTATTTAGCCCTTGTTTACTTTTTGAGATAGGCTCTCACTAAATTGCTAAGTTGCCCAGTCTGGGTTCAAACTTGTGATCCTCCTGCCTCAGCCTCCTGAGTAGCTGGGACGGCAGACCTGCGCACACTGAGTCTGTTCTAGGCAGAGCCTGCCCAGGTGGGGTTGTAGAGGAAATTTTGACCCCGGCAAGGCCTCCTTTTAGGAGATCGCAGCACGCCCAGCTCAGGGGGCTTCCAGAAAGGGAAGCCTCGCTCCTCTGGGCTTCACAGTCCGATTCGTTCCAGGCGCCTCCAAACTCCCCGCCTGGGGCTGGGGGGACCTGAGGAGACTCCATAGAGGAGGGACAGGGGTTTGGGTTAGAGGAGGGGACAGCTGGGGGGAGGAGGCCCCAGGAGAGCAGGGCGGGGGGGGTGTCGCAAAGGGACCGGGGAGGAGTCGGGTCCCCGGGCCGGTAAAGGGCAGCCCCTCCGCGTCACAGCGGACCCCGGGCGCCTTGGGCGAGCTGCGGCCGCAGGGACAGCGAGCGGGGCCGCGCGCTGAGGCGCGGGTGCAGGCGCCGCAGCACGGCGCGGCGGAAGAGGATGTAGACCCAGGGGTCCAGGATCTGGTTCCAGGTGGCCACGCGCAGGTAGATGAGCAGCTGCCGCTCCGTGGCCCGGGCCAGCTGCCCCGACGCGCTCATGGCCGGCGGCGTTCGCAGCACCGTCTGCGCGATGAAGACCTGCGGGACCGGGGCGGGGGCGGGGGCGGTGAGCGCGGCCGGGCCGCCCGCGGCTTGGTCCGCAGAGCCCCAGAAAACGCCTTCTTGTTTAGTTTTTCGAGGGTCTGGTTATGTAGCCCAGGCTGGCCTCGAGCTCATGGTGATCTTCCTGCCTCGGCCTCTCCAGTACTAGATGGCAGGCGTGCGCCTCCATGCCCGACCATGAAACTTCATAGTAAACAATTTAAATTTTATGTATTTCAAATACTTTTAAACTACATTAAATTTATATTTGATATAACTATATACTATATATACTTTCTTTCTTTTTTCTTTCTTCCTTCCTTTCTGTACCGGGTATTGAACTCAGGGCCTTCACGTGGAGCTCCATCCCCAGCTCGTTTTATTTTTTATTTTGAGACAGGGCCTCACTAAGTCTCTAAACTGCTCAGGCTGGGTCCAAACTTGCAATCTTCCTGCCTCAGCTACCCAGAGTACTGGGATGACAGTCATGCATTATGGTTTAAATTTATATTTTATATAAATGTTGTTTTGTTCTGTTTTTTGAGATAGGATCTCGCTATGTAGTTCAGGCTGGCCTGGAACTCACTATGAAGTCCAAGTTGGCTTCAAAACTCCGCATGATCCTCCTGCCTCAGCCTCCCAAGTGGTGGGAGGACAGGCGTGCACCACCATGTAAGCCAAAATTTTATAATACTTTTTTAATGTATTAAGTTTCTCTGTATTAAAGTGTATATTTTATCATTTTAATATATCTTTCAATACATAATTTACATTTATTATTAAATATATGAGATGCTTTAATTATATAACAATTTTTAAATAATATGTAATAATTAATTATATAATGTAATTATAAATACAATTACACATAATTATATGCTACATATTATGCACTATTTAATTATATAGCGATGCAAACATTAGTTATAATAGTATAATAATTATGGTGTTTATATTATTTTGCTTCTTTTTTGTGGCTCTATATCCCCTACCTTTTAAATTAATTAATTATTTATTTACTTTTCCAGACAAGGTCTTGCTATACAGTTCAGGCCAGGCTTGAAGTCACTATGTAGCCCAGGCTGGCCTCAACTTGCAGTGATCCTCCTGCCTCAGCCTCTCGAGTGCTAGGATTACAAGTGTGCACTGCGTCAAGCCCTCTCTCCTCTGCCCTCAGCCCTTCAAGGCTCCCCCTCCCTAGGCCAAAGCCCGAGTCGAGTCCTCCCTGCAGCCTACAGTGCCCTGCACGACTACCCGTCTCTTCTCCACCTCTCCCCTCTGCCTCCCTCCTCCCTCTCCACCCTCCTCCCTCTGCTCCAGCCTGCTCCTGCACCACACTGGGGTTCCCCTGTCCCAGGACCTTTGCATGGCCATGCCCTCCACCCGGACTGTTTCCCCCAGGTCCCCGCACAGTTCACTCCTGAGTTCTCCCACAGTCTCCTCCCCCTTATCTCCAGAATGAACTCTGCCCTGCTCTAAACCATGGGAGTTGTGGTTCTGAAGGATGAATAGGAGTTCACTTATTAGACAAAATCAGCAGAACCTTCCTAGTTAGAACCACTAAATCTTTCCATGTTTATTTCTCTTTGTAGCACTGGAAATGGAACCCACGGCCTCCCCCATGCTAGGCAAGTGTTCACCATTGAGCCACTCCCCAGGTTGTGCTGGGATCTTGTTAATCATATTAAGCAGAGGGAACTGAGCCCTTGATGGCTCTTTGCACATAGTCAATGGAAGGACCCCATTTACAAAAGAACACTTTGTAGCCAGGTATGGTGGTGCACGCCTGCCATCCCAGCTTGCTAGGCAAGTGCTTGAACCACTGAGCTCTAAGTCCTCAGCCCCATTCTCCCCATTCTTAGTTTAGCAAGAAAACTCCTCTTCATCCTTCAAGGCCCCAGCTCCAGTGCCCTTCCTCTGCAAACTTTTCAATCCTTTCCCAGGTAGAGCCTTTGAAACCCCTCTTGGGACCGCTCAGTCCCCAGATGCTGCCCATGTGCCAGCCCCGAACATACCCCTGGGGGTCATCCGTGCCTTGCTCAGGAGCCCCCAGAGCAGGGAGGCGGGAAATTTCCCAGGCAGAGCGGACCCGAAGGGAGTCCCCGCAGCCCGACTCACCAGCAAGGGCATCCAGCAGACGCTGGCCACCAGCATGATGCCCAGCAGCTGCACCATCATCTCCAGCTCGCAGTCCCGCGCGCGCCGCCCGGCCGCCTCGCGGTCGCGGTAGACGCGGCACAGGGTGGCCACGCTGACCGTGTTGAGCACGAAGGACAGCGCGACCGACAGGCCGCCCAGCAGCGCGAAGAGCAGGCCGAAGGCCACGTCGCCCGGCCGCGCGCCCAGCGTCAGGAAGCACCAGGAGCCCGGGAACTGCAGCGAGTAGCGGCCCAGGCCGAGCGGCGGCAGCAGCCCCAGCGCCAGCGCGGCCGCCCACAGCCCCAGCACGGCCGCCCGGGCCCGGCGCGGGGAGGCGGCGGCGGCGGGGCGCGCCAGCGGCCGCGTGATGCCCACGAAGCGCTCGCAGGCCATAGCGGCGCCCAGCAGCAGCGGGCACAGCCCGAAGAAGACCATGGCGACGCCCATGAAGTCGCAGAGGCGGCAGCGCGGGTCCACGGCGCGCCACTCGAAGGGGACGGCGTGCTGGGACACGACGATGGCGCCGGTGACCAGCAGCCCCAGGAAGTCGGTGAGGACCAGGCCGCAGAGGAAGGTGAGGAAGGAGGAGCGCGGGTTGGAGCCGCCGGCCCGCGCGCCCGCCAGCACGCTGAGCGCCAGCAGGTTGGAGGCCAGGCCCACCGCGCAGAAGGAGGCCGCGAACCAGGGCGAGGCGATCAGGCGCCGCTCCTCCGGCGTGATGTTCAAGGGCCGGAAACACGGCCCCGGGGACGTGGCGTTGGCCCACATGGCGCTGGAGGGGCCCCGGAAGGGTCGGTCACCACCCCATCGGGCTGGCCCAGGCTCAGGCGCACCTAGAAGGCAGAAGAGAGAAGAGCGGCCTGGTGCTGAGGCTGCGTGATCCTGGCGAACTCCTGCACAGCCTTCAATGCCCCAGCTCCGATATCCACTCCTTGAGGAAGCCTTCCCGAGAACTGAGAATTCTTAGCAGGGCATCATGATGCGCACCTCTAATCCAACCTACCAAGGAGAGTGAGACGGGAAGATTGCCGGTTTGTGTTTTCCAGTACTGGAAATCAAACTGAGCTCCGTCTCCAGGCCTTTTCATTTTTAATTTTGAGACAGAGCCTCACTAAATTGCTGAGTTGCCCAGGCTGGGCTCAAATTTGCAATTTTCTTGCCTCAGCCTCCCAGAGAGCTGGGATGACAGCCAGGTGCCACGGCACCTGGCTCTGAGGATGCCAAGTTTGAGCCCAGTCTGGGCGATTTAGCAAGGCCTTGTCTCAAAATTAGAAATAAAAAGGGTTGGGTTAGGCCAGGTGTGGTGGTGCACACCTGTAATCCCAGTACTGGAAGGCTGAGGCAGGAAGATCACCATGAGTTCAAGGCCAGCTTGGACTACATAGGGAGACCCTGTCTCCAAAAAAAAAAAAAAAAAAAAAAGGATCCTTGAGATCCTCGGGTTTGGACTTCAGCCCTGGCACTCACTGCGTGACTCCAGGAAAGCAGTTTCTGCTCCCTGAGCCTCAGTTTCCCCACCTTCACCCTCCCAAGACATCAGTAAAAGACATTGAGGAATGGACATCATGACCTCTAGGGCACACTCAGCAAGGTGAGGGGAGCCGTTGTCACCTGGGGGCCACCAGCTCTGAGGGCAGCCTTGGGAGACCCGCTCCAGTCCCTGCTGGTGCCTTAGGAAACCCCGGACGCTTATGTCCTTCACATCCCCTTGACTCCTTTTTTCCACTTTCCTGGCATCACTTTTAGAACAAGAAATAAGCCCAGAAGTCCCAGTTCCATTTTGGGAAGAAAAAAATCTCACCAGTCCTTTGGGGCAATGGCTCCCGGGGGAGGATGGGAAGGAAAGAGAAGTGGCCCAACCCAGCGTGGGGCTGGGGGACAGAATTGGATACACAGCCTGCCAACTGCTGGGTGGATCAGCTGCGGGACACAGCTGAGGCTAGATGTGGAGTAATCATTCAGACACACTCTATAATCCAGCACTCTGGGAGGCCGAGGCAGGACAACTGCAAGTTGGAACCCGAGCTGGGCAACTTAATGATTTAAGGAGATTCTGTCTCAAAATTTAAAAGATATGCCAGCCAGCATGGTGGTGCATGCCTATAATCCCAGCACTTGGGAGGCTGAGGCAGGAGAATCGCTGAGAGGTCAAGACCAACTTGGGCTACATAGTTCAAGACCAGCCTGGGGAAAAAAAAAAAGACCGGCCTGGACTACATAACAAGACACTGTCTCAAAAAACCGAAAAAAAAAAACAAAAAAAAGACATGACATTCCAAAGGCAGCTCTCAATTCCCAAGAAGGGACATTCCATTGGGGACCCCAAGGTCCAGAGATAGGCACAATTTGCAATAGACATCACAGGGCCAGGGCTGCAAGCCACTGGGCGGAGGCATACACTGGGCTAAGGAGGGGCGGTGGGACCCCAAGAGCCGGTCAGCTGGTGCTCCTATGAAGGTCCTCGTTTTGTGGGGAGTGGTTGAACGGAGGCATAGAGAGGTTTGTCAGTGTGTCCAAGGTTACAATGTTTGCCTGGAGTTGATCTGAGTTTTAGACTTGGCCCTCCTCACCTGCAAACATGACTGTGGACTCCAAGATCCTGCCCGCCAGACAGCTGGGGGGGGGAATTTATTTTCATTTGATTTTGAATTTATTTGCATCCGAATTCATTCTCCTTCCTTCCTTCCTTCTTTCTTAGTGCTGGAGATTAAGCCCCGGGCCTTCGCCCTGAGCTGCATCCCCAGCACTTCTTTAAAAATTTTTTTAGGCTGGGGATTTAGCTCAGTGGTTAGAGTGCTCGCCTTGCAAGCACAAGGCCCCGCATTGGGTTCCCGGCACCAAAAAAACAAAAAAAAAGTTTTTTTAATTTTGAGCCAGAGGGGCTGGGGATTTAGCTCAGTGATTAGAGTGCTTGCCTTGTAGGCACGAGGGCCTGAGTTCGATCCCCGGCACCACCAAAAAAAAAAAAAAAAAATTTAATTTTGAACCAGAGTCTCACTAAGTCACTAAGTTGCTCAGGCTGGGCTCCAACTTGCGATCCTCCTGCCTCAGCCTTCTGAGTTACTATGATGGCATATATGTCCTCTGTGCCCGGCTGGTATTTTCTTTGAGGGGTGAGTAGAGCACACCCTCTTCTGACTTTGGACTTGTGCCCTCCCTGCTGGTGAGGCTAGAAAGTGGGCTGTGGCAAACTGGCTGGAGTTTGAGGGACCTGTTTGGGGGGCGGTGCTGGGGATCGAACTCAGGGCCTCACACTTGCTAGACAAGCACTCTACCACTTGAGCTAAATCCCCAGCCCCTGCGACCTGTTTATTACAAGGTCCCAGGATACATGTGCTGAATAATTCTCAGGACTCCGTACGTATGTGTGGAAGGAATAAAAGGACACAGATTCCATGAAGAGCCTACTACAGTGCCTCTTCATGGTAGCCCACCCTCACCTGCAGGGTGTACTTTCATTTTTATTTTTATTTTCCTCACTTTCACTAGGCCCAAGTTCGCTCTGCAGAGCCAGTTTCTCCCTGACCCTTCACTATTAAACTTTCAAATAAATGTGAAACTTTGAGTCATTTATACTTGTTTCATTCAATTCTTTGAGACGGAAGGAAACTGGAACCAGCAAACCAAAACCCAGTAACATTTATTGGCGAGCCAGCCAGGACCCTCAGGTAAGGCCCATTGGACCCATTGTTTTGTTTGTCTCTAAAATGCTCGGGACTGGGGATTTAGCGTAGTGGTTAGAGCGCTTGCCCAGCAAGTACAAGGCCCCGAGTTCGATCCCCGGCACCAAAAAAATAAATAAAAAAGTAAAATGCTGTGTCCGTATTTTGCTCGGTTTTTTCCTTCTTCTTCTTTCTCTTTCTCTCCCCTGGGCTGGGAATCTGAGAGACTTTTCCAGCCCTGTCACGGAGAACAGGCGAAGGGAATGTGTGCCCTCGTGTTTTTCTTCCAGCTGCAATAGACTTTCTTTTCCTCTCACACTCACTCCTTGCGTACACTCTGCATTTGTTTGCTGTATCTTGTTACCCTTTTTGGAAATTAGCCTGGTCTCTGCTTACCCCATTTGTAAATGGCTTTTTCTTTTGGTTTGCTGTTTTGGTCTGCAGCACCGTGCTGTCTTGCCTTGTGGCCAAGCGTGTCACCTTGTCACGTGGCCGAGCACCACACTGTCCTGCACGCAGCTACATGTCATCTTGTGTCAACTGTGGCCATTTTTTCCCTTTTCCTTTTCTTTTCTTCTTTTTTTTTTTTTTAAACCAACTGGCCTGACAAAACCTCACCCTTGCAGACAGGAGCTGTGCCTCTGATTTTAGGGAACATGTGAGATTCCTCTCTCTTTTCTTTTGAGTTAATTTAACTGGCACGGTGTCTTCTTGCATGGGAGAGAAAATTTTGTCCATTTTAAGAAGTCCTGCACTTTTGCCTGCAGCAGCCAGCAGCGGCAGTCAACCCGGCTCTGGCTGCCTCAGTTCCCTGAGGCCGGCCTGAAGCGATCGCATCTGGATGGATCCCTTCTCTGTTTGAATGCTTGATGGTCTGAAGAGAACAAGTGAACAGCATTTAAACCTTACTCTAGTGACTGTGAGCCGTGCCCGTTCTTGGGGGGGAAAGGGGGGGTCTGTCTCTACTGCCTTAAAGCACCGAAGTCTTTTTACTAACAGAGTAGATGTAAGGGATGGTTTTCCCATGTGGCTTCACTCTACTTCGGTAAAGAGTCATTGGTGGCTCCACTGGCTGGCGAAGGGAACCCCACTGGGGGAGAAGTTTCACCCTGAACTCAGGGGAGCCAAACTTTGGCCAGCGGGTGGCTCGGGCTCCTTCTCCCTCAGGAGTTAATGGGCCCCCACAAGGAGCCGAAAAGCCCCGAGTCGGGCTTTCTTCTGAGCACCTGCAAACAGTGCCGGCATCAACCTGAAGTTTAGACAGAGATGTCTGTCTTGCCAGCGCGAGTCTCACAGGGACGCTTTGTTGGGACTCTTGGGTCTCCTTCTGCACGGCACCTAGCTGACTCCCTCTCTCTAGGCCGCAGGATGAGCCGTGGGAAACCTTGCGGCCCTCACCATGCGGATTTCGCTGCCTTCACCAGGAGGCAATAGCTGTGATGAATGAGGAAGGTTTGATTCTGACAGTTTAAAACAGGAACAGTTTATCTACTGCTGTGACACAGCCTGGGTACAGTATGGACTGGGAAATGGTGAAAGATGGGTACGGGGCAGCGCTTTAAACTATGAGACTATTCTTCTATTACAGTGTTTCTGCTTAAAACATAAAAGGTGGAATGAAATGTCTCTTGTTCAGGCTTTTGTGACCCTTCGTTACAGCGAATGCTCAGGAGCTGTTGTGTCCGATGGCCCCTGAGGAGGGCGGGACATGGAAGCCCTGCCCTGAGTCCCCCACCTGTCTCTCAGGGGGCTGTAGGTCTCTCTGGTCCGTTTGATGAGACTGGGAGGTCTCTTTGACCTCCTTCTTATAGCCCTCAGGCCAGTGAAATAGGTCCGTCCCCTCTGAGTGACTCAGGCACACTCCATTAGATCCCAGGGCACAGGGACCCAGCGTCTTCCACCCCCCATCGTGGTCCTCAGACAGCCTGAGGCCCCACGGGGTGCGCACAGACAGCTTTGAGCCCCACAGGTCAAACCTTTTTTCAGTCGCAGCAGTGCAAAAATGACTAGGCCAATTGTTAGAAAGACCAAAAAAAACCAAAAAACAAAAGCCTATAAAATGCTAGGAACCATGCAGTTGAGCAGGGGCTGGGGATTTAGCTCCGTGGTTAGAGTGCTTGCCTTGCAACCACAAAGTCCTGAGTTCTATCCCCGGCACAAAAAAAAAAAAAGAAAGAAAGAAAGAAAGAATCCATGCAGATGAGCAGTATGCTTTCAAAGAGGAAAGAGATCACCCCGGAGAGGCTGTTCTCCCTTCAACAGAACCAAACTGGGAGTGTGATACTAGCCATGGGCTAAAAAACAGTGTCTGATATACTAGCTTCTCTCCTCATGGAGATAAACAGGTGTATGAAGTCTTTCATAAATATACTAATATAGATCCATCTTCCAGGGAGGGGGAAGCTGTAGTGGGGCATCATTCCATTTGTCAACCAGTCCCAGATATTCAACATAAAGTACAAACCTTTTGATGGGCCCGCAGACACCTGTGGCCCAATTGCTGGACACGGCCTTTCCTGTGTTCAACAGCCAGTACCCAGAGGAGGGACAAGAGAGAAAGGCTAACATTATAGCTGTTGTGACTGGCAGTGCTTTAAACCCACCTAGGTCATCTAAGGGGAGACCCAAGGACAACTGAGGAAAGAGTTCTTGTTTCAAGTGTAAGAGGCCTGGACATGACACAGACTGTACCAAGCCTCCTCCTGGGCCCTGCTCTGTGGGTGAGGCAGCCAATGCGCCCGACTTGTGACACTGGAGGTTTGACTGTCCCCACTCCAGAGAGGGGCCAGGCCAGCCAGAACCCTCACTTCCTGCTCCAGTGACTTTAGAGCCCCAGGGGAAACTTCAGGGCCCCTCCCTGTCTGTGGACACCACCATCTCCTCTGAGGAATTATGATTAAACTTAGACATCATGGATGAGTCAATTCAATTACTTTATTCGGTTTTGATTTCCTTCCCTGGAAAACCCTCCTCTGAGTCTATAGCCATAGTTGGGGTCAAGGGACCCCTGGTCAGAGGTTCTTTACTCCTCTTTTGACATGTCACTTTGAAGGCCCATGAGTTTCTAATTATCCCACAGTGTCTTACTCCCTTGCCAGGAAGAGATTTACTAGCAAAATTGGGGGGAAATTCTCACATTCTGGCTAAGGCCAAAACAGATTTTACCTGTTGGGACTACACTAGGTCTCCCTGACCTCATTAGGCAACAAGTGGATCCTGCTGTGTGGTGTAAGGGACTGTTTGGCAGGGCAAATTCAGCTATGCCAGTGGTCACAAGACTAAAAGACCCCAGCTGATTTCCTAACCAAAAGCAGTATTCAATCAAAGAAGAGGCACGCAAAGGCCTCCAGCCTCTCACAGACGGGTTTCTCAAATACGGCCTTCTGCACCTTTGTTGGTCCCTTACAATATTCCCATTCTCCCTGTAGTAAAGCCCTCGGGGGAATATTGGAAGGTACAAGACCTCCACCTCATTAACAAGGCTGTCATTCCAATCCCCCAGTGGCAGATCCATATACAATTCTCTCCCAAGTTCCAGGGGATACGTAGATTGAAAAGACACATTTTGGGGCTTGGGAATTTAGCTCAGTGGTAGAGCCTAACAAGCACAAGGCCTTGAGTTCAATCCCCAGCACCTCCTCCCAAATGAAAAAATAAATAAATAAAAGACACATTTTCCCCATCCCCCTGCATCCAGACTTCCAGTTTCTGTTTGCCTTTGAATGTGAAAATCCCGCGACAAGAGAAAAGCAGCAACATACTTGGACAGTTCCCCCACAGGGGTTTGGAGAGAGCCCTCACCTTTTCTGCTCGGGCACTACTGTTAATCCTGCCTCGTTGAGGCCTAAAAGGTCAGCAGTTAGCCACTCTTGTGAACAAGTGACCTCCCAGACCTGTGCTATCAGGCAGGACGTCAGTACTCTGCCGCTCCAAGACCCCGAGGCGGTGCGGCTCAACAATGGAAGGGGCTTTGTCCAAGAAGGACATCAGAGGGCACAACTGCAGGGTATGCACTTGTCAGCTCGCAGCAGGTCAGGGAAGCGGAACCTCTGCTCCGAAGGCAGAGCTGGTAGCTCTTACTCAGGCATTGGCATTAGGAAACGGCAAAAAAGTAAACGGCTACACGGTCTCCAAATATGCCTTTCTGATGCTACCTGCCCATGCAGCAGTCAGGAAAGCAAGAGGCTTGCTGACAAATAAACAATCATCTATAAAATACAGACAGGAAGGCCTACAACTCCTCGAGGCAGGCTATCTTCCCAAGCAGGCCACAGGCGTGCACTGTAAAGGACACGAGACAGACACGTCAGAAGGCTCCTCGGGAGATCAGAAGGCTGACAGGGAGGCAAAAAGTGCAGCCCTACCTCCCCTTCAGACTCTAACCTTATTCCCAGCTCCTGAGGAACCATTAAAACCAGTCTGGGGCTGGGGATTTAGCTCAGTGGTAAGAGTGCTTGCCTTGCAAGCACTAAGGCCCTGAGTTTGATCCCCAGTGCCAAAACAAAAAACAAAAAACAAAAAAAAACCAGTCTGTACCCACCCAGGACAATAAATGCACCTCAGGACAAGGAGGAATTAAGAAGGGACTCTGCTGGTATTTATTTATTTACTTTAGTATTCTGAAACAGGGTCTCGCTATGTAATTCGGGCTGGCTTTGAACTCACGAGCTATCTTCCTGCCTCAGCCTCCCAAGTGTTGGGATTATGGGCTTGTGCCACCATGCTTGGCTTCTGGTGGTATTTAAAAAACAGACTGGTGCTTCTTCATGGGACACAGTAGAAGGCTACAAAAACCCTTCAGGATTCCTTCCGTAGGGGAAGGGGTGGTGCACTGGAAACGGTCACTCAAGTTCTCACAGGACTAGGACTAGCAGTAGTCAGTCACCCAGTGAGTCTGCAGAGTTTGCCCACTTTGTGCCTAAGACAACCTGGGCAAGCCCAAACCTCCTCCTTTGCTAGAACCTGTACAGTGACAAGGGACATACCTAGGGGCGAACTACTAATTAGATTTTACCCACACACCACCACGTGGGGGGTCTAGACAGATGTTGGTCCTAACTGACATCTTCACAGGCTGGACTGAAGCCTTTTCTACTCAGTAGTCAAGGTGCCTCTTAAAGAAATCCTCCTCAGAGTTAGACTACTCCAGTTCCTCAGCGTGACAATGGAGCTTCTTTACATCCCGAATAACGCAGGATGTGGCAAAGGATCTAGGAATAAAGTATCACTGGGGCCTCCATCTTCTGCAGAGGCCGAGAGAGCCAAGCAAACCCCGAAGCGAGCCCTGCCAGACTTTGCCAAGAGACGGCTGAGTCCTGACTCCGACTGCTGCCAGTAGCACTCATGAGGGTTTGTCACATGCCCAAAACCGGGCTGAGTTGATCCCATTTGAGGCGTTATGTGGGAGGCTTTTTCTGTCCTCTGATGTGATAGTAGATCCAGGGACAACGGGACTCTTATGATAGCTCATCAGTCTGGGCCAAGCACACTGAGCTGTCCAAATGTCTGGGGACAGAGTCCCGCCAGCTCCTCACCCGGGGGGGGCTCCTAGTGTCCCCGCTGGAGACCGAGTGGTTGTAAAAACGGAGAGAGGGGACAGCCGCCAACCAGTTACAGCCGCAGTGGAAGGACCCTTCCCAGCGCTCCTGGTCACACCCGCTGCAGGAAAGGCGGCAGAGACGGGTAACCGGGCTCCTCTCTCTCCAACAAAGCCTGCCCGTCTGAATGGCGGAAGAACAAGATCACCCGGCAGGAGAAAGCTGCTCCCGGGAGCTCTGGAAGACTTGAGATTTCTCTTCAAAAGCAAGACCCCTCCTGCTGGAGATAAGCAGACAGGATCTGGCCAAGGCCATGGCTGCGAGATAAGATGTTCCTCTCTGACATACATCTTCTCTACAGGAAGCGTGGAAATCTGACCCGCTCCTCATATTGGGGCTAACAGTGTAGTTTCTTTCTCCCATCAAACAGGCATCTCGGTGTTCACTCTTCTTTTTCTTTCTTTCTTTTTTTTTTTCACTCTTTTCTCATTGTCTGACAGGTTTTCCTTTCTTCAACCCAGCCAGTGAGCCACAGCACCCCAAGGTGGTTGGAAAGCACATAAAACACAGCAGGCAGGTCTATAGCCCCTTTCAGCTTTAAGGAGCTACAGAAGATAGAAACTTTCTGCTCCCACAGCAGTCCATAAACGATCATGGGGATTCGTGTCTCTCGGGGCGAAATGAGGCAGGAAGGCAGGACGTGGCAAAGCTGCCTGGGAGTAAGTGGGACCTGCTAATGACAAGATTCCAGGATACGTGTGCCAAATAATTCTCAGGCCCCGTATGTAGAGTTCTCATGAGTTCCTGAGATGTGTGGAAGGAATAAGAGGACACAGACGCCTCCGGTCGTGCCTCTTCATGGTAGCCCGCCCTCACACTGTAGGGTGTACTTTTATATTTATTTTTATTTTTCCTCTCTTTTACTTGGCCCAAATTCACTCTCCCCAAAACAAAACAAAACAAAAAAGTGAAAATTTGCGTCATTTTTTTTGTTTCATTCAATTCTTTGTTGAAGAGGGAAAGAACCTGGAACCAGCACCCAAAAGCTGGTAATACTGGGGGCCTCAGTTTCCCTTTGTGTAAGCACATAGTGGGCATTCAGTCCATGCAGGCCCCAAGGTGGTGCTGGCAGCAGAGGCCATGGGGACCAAGGAGGTGGCGGAAGCTGGGTGAGTGGCCTGGGCCTGGCTCCCATCTGGTTAATCAGGGCCTTGGCAGGGCCCCTTAGCTCTGTTCCCCTCTGCAGAGTCTCAATAATTATCAAGCTACAGACAGCCACCCTGGGTCCCCCGGCCCAGACTTTGCCACCTCCATGGGGTGGGGCGTCTAGAGCGAAACTGAGGCCCAGAGAAGCAGGGGGGCACTCTTTTCAGCCACCAGCAACAGTAGCCCTGGGCTCTGGGGCAGAGCTCACCCTCTATGATCTCAAACTTGGATTCCCTCGGGATAGGACGCTCCCTCCCTCCCTCCTGAGCTGGTATGCTGTTTCTAAACATTCCCTGATTCTGTGCCTTCGGCCATTGCCCCAGCCCCAGCTTCTTCCTGGAGTCAGTGCCAGGCCCCACCCTGGGTCTCTGAGTTCCTTTACTCCCCTACCCCAGTGCACGAGCCTGGCGGCCCAGGGACACACATCTCTGATGTTAAGGACCAAGCCTGTGACCAGAGCCCTTGGCTCTGAGGAGGCTGGAAACTGGCACCAAGTCCTTTTGGCCATAGCTGGCAGTTTCCAGGTCCCCTCAGCCACTGTCTATTGGGGCTCAGGTAATAGCATCCATCTCAAATTCCCCCAGGCAGGCAGGCCAGCAGGGGGACCTGGGACAGGGTCGTGTGTTGGCCTCAAGGGACGGCAGAGCCCTCACTAAGCAGTCCTGTGTGGCCCTAGGAGGAATGGTCTCCCTCTCTTTGCCTCATGGGAGGTGCGGGTCCAGTTTCTTGCAACAATGTTGGAAAAACAGAATCCCTAAACCTAGCTGGTTGTGGTGGTGCACACCTGTAATTCCAGTGCTCGGGAGACTGAGGCAGGAGGATTGCCATGAGTTTGAGGCCAGGTGGAACAACACAGTGAGTTCAAGGCCAGCCTGGACTACAGAGAGAGGCCCTGTTCTAAAAAAAAACAAAAAAAACAAAAAACACAACAACAACAACAACAACAAAAAACACCCCCAAACTAAAAGAATCCCTGGGCCTAAGAGCAGGGAGGGTTGGCCTCAGTGCATCCAGGGTCCTGGAATTCTAATGAGCCTGGAGTTCTGGAATCCTGAAGACTCAGATTCTAAAATTCCATGGGCTTCTGGAACTTCCATGGCAATCTCATTGGGTTCAGGCTGGGTACACTGCTGAGAATGGGTGCAGGCTGTGGGGTACCCTACATTGGGCCCTGGGGACAGGTGCCAGCTGCAGGCAGCCTGACACTCAGAATGTGCCGCTTGGTTCCCAGGCCCCTTCTTGGCCACTGTGTGCCAGGAACATGGTCGGCCCATCTCCCACTCAGCGTCCTGCCCTGGCCTGCCCCACAGCCTGGCCCCAGGGGGCAATGAAGGCCTCACAGCAGCTTAGACTCTCTCTCGGGTCCCTGATGTGCCACAGCCAAGTGGGAGAATCAGTTCTGCTCCGCCACAGTATCCCCTCTGTAAAATGGGCGGAGGGCACCCACCCACCTGGTGGCCTCGGCTGCTCTGCCCAGGCCCAACCTGGCTCCCTGCCGCTATGCCCCCAGCTTGGGTGCCTTTCCTGCTCCTGTGGACAGGGTGGGAGCCCTGGGACCTTGGCCACCCCCATTTCTGGAGGCCTCTGACCACATCTAGGTGGCCACTGTATAGACCAGGCCGGCCTCTGCGGCGAGGTCTGCGAATTTGGATCCAGACCCTTACTGTGTGGACCCCTCGCGTCCTGACGCGGCCGCTGACGCCCACACACACCTGTGCGTGACACACCCGGCCCGCAGGGTGCCTGCTGTCTCTGGGTGTGCCAACCTCCCTCACCACAGGGCTTCATTTCCGGGACCTTTTCCTGTTTTTGATGCCAGTGAGGCACCCCTCAAACCCTCAGAGTGCAGATGGGTTCAGGGCCTGGACACCCCAAGGCATGTGGCCCCTTCTGAACCGGTTTCCTCAACTGTGCACTGAGACTGTGTGACATCATCACAGTATGAGCCTGAACACAGGGTGTGGGACCAGGGAGGGGACCCCAGTCACGCGGTTGGTGGTTAATGGTGGATCCGTTACAGGAATTACAGGGACACACACCAGGGGACACACCCACACACACGCACGCGTATGCACACACACACACACAGGACATGGACACAGGGACAGCTATATGCATAGCCAATCAGATGAACAGGCAGCTACACAAAAAGACAGAGGACACGTGCAGAACACAGACCATCAGGCACAAACACAAGGGGACCCACAAACACAACCATCCAGAGACAGCCACCCCAGCTTCCAGCAGCCTGTGCTCCAGACCCCTGCTCGCGGCTAAGTGACCTTCAGGACCGGGGCTGGCCCCACCCAGCCTGGGGAAACCGGAAACGCAGGTCCAGCCCTGGCTGCCTTCTGCCTTCCCTCCCGCTGACCCAGGGAGCAAAAGCCACACTCCCCGCGACAGGGGACAGACTGACACCAGGCACCTGGCTGCTGCCACTGCCCACGGTGACACACCCAGCCACAGCAGGGCGGGGTCAGCGGGACCTGCTCAGTCACAGGGCTAACTCCCCCTGCCAGGCGCCACGTGGGGCGCGGGTCTCGCCCCGCCATCTCACCTGGGGGCCTCACCTGGGAAGACCGGGGTGTGCGCCGGGTCGCTGGGTCTCCCCGGAGAGAATCGGGCAAGTGCTCAGGCGCCTTGAGGGCCGCAGGGAGGTAGAAGGCGGGCGGAGGCTGAGATGTGGGAAGCCAGTTCCGGGACCACTGGGGAAACCGAGTCACGACAGGGGCGGGCCTGACGGATGCCCCGGGTGCTGCAGGTCACGGCGGGGCACAGACGGAGGGCGCGGTGGCAGGGGGCGCCGGGGCGTGGGGTCCACCCGGAGAGAGGTCAGAGCGCGGCGAGGTGGGCTGGGCCGGCGGCGCGGTCTCCGCTCTGTCGCTCTGTCCCCGACTCCGCGCCCACTCGCTCCCGGCCCCGCCCCCGTGCTGGCCCCGCCCAGGCCCGGGCCTGGCCGCTTCCAGGTCGGTGGTCGCCCCCCGCCTGCCCGGGACACCGCTGGAGGACGGGGAGCCCGTGACACCTCCCATCAGGGGGTAAAGATACGGGGCCCCCTGTCCCCAGCCCCAGCATCTGGGGCCGCCCCTGCGGGGCTCCTCCCGGCCTCCCGCCACCAGCCCTGAATTATTCACTGTTTGGACAGCGCCCAGGGCCTGGAGGGGCGGGCAGGGCGCCCGGAGGGTCAGCTCCCAAGAGGCCCAGACCCTGGATCAGGGAGGGAACGACGGAGGCTCGCAGCTGGTTAACTGGGTGGAATCGGGCCTGGCATACAGTAGGTGCTTAATAAATGCAGGATGGCACCCATGCCAGGAGTGTGGGTCGGGGACATAGGACCACTGGGGTAGGGGCAACTAGACACTCAAGAGCCACCAGGCTGAGAAAGGGCTGGGAATGACAGCGGGACCACGGGGCGGGTCCTGGGAATGGGGGAGGGGCAGTCTTTCCAGACTGTCACCAGCGCAGGGTGTGGAGGGATGATAGACCGAGCCACCACTGCAGAAGGGAAGCAGAAGAGGCCAGGAGGCAGCGTTTAGGCTGGGCTCCCCTGGCAGATGGCTTCCTGAAAAGCCCCAGGACCTGGCACTCAGGGAGGCTGAGGCAGGAGGATCACAAATTTGAGCGCAGCCTGGGCAGCTGAGTGATTTAACAAGATCCTGTCTCAAAAAAAAAAAAAAAAAATCAAAAAAGTGCTAGGGATAGCCAGGTGTGGTAGAGTACGCGCCTGTAATCCCAGCACTCAGGAGGTTGAGGCAGGAGAATCTCCATGAGTTCGAGGCCAGCCTGGGCTACATAGAGAGACTCTGTCTCAAAAAACTTTAAAAAGGTGGCGGGAGGAGACTGGGGATGTAACTCAGTGCGAAGGCCTTCGGTTCAATCTCCAATAATAAAAAAAAAAACGGCCCCCCAGATCCTTTTAGGCTGTGGGGCAGCTGGGGCACGCAGCACAGGCTGTTGGGGTTGGGGATGGGCATGGTTGCACAGAGGCCTGGAGAGCAGACTGCTCCAGCCAAGGTCCTTGGCAGAGGGGAGTCTTGCACAGGGTCCTTCCCGCTGTGGGTGGGGAAAGATGGGGGTCTGCAGGCCTGGACCACCTTTCTTTTTTGGGGGGTGCTGGGGATCGAACTCAGGGTCTTGCACTTCCTAGGCAAGCGCTCTACCCCTGAGCTAAATTCCCAGCCCCACAAGCCCCCTTTTGAGGCTGTGTGCAGAGCAGAGCTGAGGCTGGACTTGTAACCTCGGGCTCACTGGCCTTAGGTGGCTGGACTTGGCCTGACTTAACACTTGCACAGGGCCAGGATGGTTGACTGGCCTTGACCCTTCCCTGGCCAGTCCCCTAGAGTGGCCCAGGAGGGGCCCACAGGCCAAGCATCGAGTTGGAGGATGGGCTCCACCAGGCAGCCAGGAAGCCCCTTCCCTGCTGCCCCACCCCCATCCTTCCGGCCTCAGCCCGCAGGCTGCATCCCTCCATGTCCCTCCCCATCTGTCCTATTGTCTGATCCCTGAGCCGTTTAACCCTAAAGTCCCTCTTCTAGGCAAGGAGCTCCCCCTCCCCACTCATGCGCATCCGCAAAGCCCTGGCTCCAAGGACCACCTCTACCAAGTGGTCCAGGTCTTATTCCCCGCCACCACTCAGGGCACAGTTGAGCCCCAAGTAGGCCTGACCTTAAGAACCCCCTTACCTGGAGGAAGCCAGGGGTGGACACAGACCATCCCAATCCCTGAGGTTAGAGTTGGGCCAAAGGAAGTGACATGGCTTGGGGGAGCCCAGAGGTGAGCTATGAAGTCATCCTGGGGGAAGAGTGTGACAGCTGGGGCTTTGGGGTTGCATAGGAGTTCCCCAGATCTGGGCTAAATGGCAGTGGCAGAAATTGTAGAGGAGATGTGGTGGCAATAGGATGTGGGCTGGGGCTGCAGATGGGGGCGAAGATGAGAGGTGGAAGGAGGCCATTCCCTTCTACTTCTTCTGTCCTCAGCCTGGAGATAAAAAGGACAAGTCCCTTCTGGGAAAGAGCCGGGCAGGGGGCAGGGGTCGGAAGCCAGCTGACTTTCTGTTTCGTGTCACACTTCTCTGCAAGGCAGGAAGAGAGGATGCCTGTTGTATACATGGGGAAACTGAGACTCAGAGGCAGGTTGATGTTAAGGCCCCATATGGGACTTTAACAAGAGCTCTGGGCTCCTGCCACCTCTGGGGCTAGTGGCTGGTTGGTCACCAACTCGCACATCCATCCTGGGTGGGAGGGAGAAGCTTGTAGGCCTGAGGGCCGGTGGTGGGAACAGAGACTAGGCTCAGGATGTGCCCCCCATGGCTGTGGCTTCCGGCTGGGCCAGGCAGGGAATGACTATTCTTAGCTTTGGACACCGCTGAGGAAAGGAAGAGGCTGGGGCGGGGGCTGTGGACAGCTGCCAGGACACCGGCAGACCTTGGGCCAGGGGCCAGGCTGGGGGTCGTGGAGCTGCCCCGCCTCAGCCTCCCATTGGCAAGAGGAGGCTCCCTGTTCAGAGGCCCTGCCTGACTCGTGCACCTTTTGTGGCTCCCTGGTGCTTGGCATGCAGGGCACACCTCCCCGGGCCCCGCCTTCCTCACACGCCACCCCTCTGGGGAGCCCTCCTGGCTCTCCTGGGCTCCCCTCACTCAGGGCTCCTCTTGCCTCAGCTCTGCACCTCCCCCAGAGGTCCAGGCCCTGCCAAGACTACAAGCAGGACATGGGGAAGATGCTGGAGCTCGGGGGACCCCTACAGGGACGGGGGAAACTGAGGCTAGACATGGGAATGTGCCATGTGCACAGCGTAGGGCTAGCTGTGCTGCAGCTGGGACCCAGGGCCTTGCACACACTGGGCAAGTGCTCACCACCAGCCACCTCGCCCCTTTTCACCAAAACTTTTTGAGACAGGGTCTCTCTTAAATCGTCCACGCTGATGTCAAACTTGTGATCCTCTTGCCTCGTTTTCCTGAGTAGCTGAGATAACAGACATGCACTGCCATAACCCTCTCTTCCCCATGTTTTGACCAAGCACTGAGCTAGGCTCAAAGTGTCCCTGGGAATGCCCTACTCAGCCCTGCTGCCCCATCCTCCCATAGCCCACACTCAGCCATGGGTAGCTCAGCCCAGGGATTGATTGGTAGAAGGCTGCCCAGATACACTGCTGGCAATCTGTGATCGATTAGCATTGTCTGCCACAGGGTCCTAAGGGGACAAATTGAAGTGCTGTCACAGGATTCTGTTCTTCACACGGGACCACCGGGCTGGTCTGTGGCATGAGCATTCCTCGATTAAATGCACTTCCTGCCTTCCCTCTGCCCCACACCAGAGGTTCCTGAGATAGTGTCAGAAGTCAGGGCTAGGAGGTGAGGGGGTGACCCAGGGCCCAGGGGACCTGCTCTCTGTCTGCTGCAGTTTCTCAGCCATTCAGGGCGGATCTGGGCACTGCACAATGCAGGACAGTGTCTCCGGGCTCTGCCCATTCTGTGCCAAGGGCAGCACCAGTGTGACGACCACACACGTCCCCAGACATGGCTATTGTCCCCATGAGCAGGGTGACCTAGGCGAGCACTTCTGACCTGTGTTGCACTTCCTACCAGGAGAAGGGACGATCAAGTCCCCCACTCAGGAAGCAGCGGTGGCAGCAGTGATGGGGGACGGGGACCAGACAAGTGGCTTGAGGCACTGAGTATTTTTAGGTGTCACACTGTGGGTGTAAAGGCTTCCCTGGCCGTGACGGGCACCATGGTATGTGGGACGTCACTGCCAGGGCTGCTGGCTGTGGGTGCTGTGGGCCCGCGCTCTCTGCCAACTCTGATTCTGGAACAAAGCGCTCATCACAAACATGCCTCCTCACAGGGACCAATCAACGAAAATAGACGTTTTTATTCTCACTTAAAAAAAAAAAGTTTTCCAGAAAAACAGACCGAAAAGATTTCCAGATGACACGGGTTTGGGTGGAGCTGTTGGTCACGATGGCTGGTGTCTGGGGAGCCAAGAGGTAGCTCTTCAGCACTCCCCAGGACCCTGATGACACAGACGCCACTGCACCCAAGCACGACAGGAAGGAGCTGCTGGGGGCCTGGGTCGGAGCTGGGAGGTGCTCTGAGAGGTCTCAGGCTGGACATACTCTTCTGCTGGGTGCCCTTTGCTGGGCCTTGTTTCTCCTGCTGCCCGCACAGCACCCTGCCTGCGGTGGGCACCTGATGTGCTGCCATCTTGTCCCGGGGCAGGCAGCCAGCATCTGGGTCTGGCTCCTCCCTGCACCTTCCCAGGGTGAGAGTGGGTGGCTCTTGGGCCATCTGAATGGGGGAGTCTGTTGACAGCTGCCAGACCCCTCTGCTCAGACAGTCCCTTCTAACACGGCCCACGCTGGCCTGCCCTCGGTCCCCTCCATTCTTCAAGACCGATTCTGTTTTGTGCAAGGGGAAAAAGAGCAGGAAGCTCTGGCCGGGGGTGGATGCCACTTCAGCCCCGCCGCTGCTCAGCGCCCGCCGTCACCGGCGATAGCGGTAGCGCTTGAAATGGAACCAGAGCTGGAAGATGCCGTTGGCGAACTGGCAGCGGAAGCCGTGGCGGTGGGAGTACTCCCATTCACGGTGGACGATCTTGAAGGCGATGTCCTCGTAGGGTGGGCCCGCGTGGAAGCGCAGGATGGCGAAGTCCTTGTTGTCAGCGCAGGCCTCCAGAAAGTACTCGGGTGTGGAGCGCTTGTCGATGAGGTCGGGGTAGAAGATGTTGAACTTGTAGCCCTGCACAATCTTGGGCGGTGGGTTGTCAAAGTCATAGTGTGTCTGGTTATACTTGTTCCACTCGAAGCCCGTGTGCACGCGGTTGAAGAAGCGCGGCTTGCGCGGCCGGTACTTGTCGGCCCACAGGTAGGCTTTGCCGCTCAGCGGCAGCTCCACGCTGAACTGCGCCTCGTCCTGGCCCATGCCCTCCTTGGCACGCCGAAAGAAGATGTCCTCGGCGCTCTCGCTGGCGTCGCCTGCATGGGCGGGCGTGGGCGTGAACCCGGGCGCCCCCTGCTGGCTGTGGCAGGTGTTGCCCTCGGGTCCCTTTGTGCAAGGGAAACCACTACTCCAGGGCCCAGCCCCCAGGGACCCAGGCCCCGCCCACACACCGCTGTCCCCTGGAGGCCCATCCGCCCCAGCCGGGTCCCAGTGACACCCCCAACACCCACAGCCCACCCACCCAGTCCAACTGGGTCCTCCCCAGTCACCCCTCTGCCCGCACTATTCGAGCCCCCAGTCCCGCCCTATCGCCCCCGCCCGCTGCCACGCGACGCATGCGCTCCGTGAAGTCACGCCGACACCAGCGGCCTCCCCCAAC